>JAHHFK020004691.1:0-97278 GCA_024533555.2 Aedes koreicus
GTGCTCAATAAAATATGAGAATGATTTCAATACTCCTCTGTAATTAAAGGCAAAGAGCGTAAAAAAATTTCTCACCAAAAAATTGCTCTTTCGACTCCCAAGAAATTCCCCGCATCCTAACCAACAAATTAAACTTTAAGATACACTTGAAGAAGTTCTCATGACTCATTTGATAAAACCACGCATAAAACCCCCTATTCTACATAACATCGATAAAACAGCCATAAAACCCTCATAAGTTCAAAAAGGCCCATACTACAGGAGGTTCTCAAGACTATTTACTAAGATTCGGCTTAAAACTTGATAAAATGACCGGTACATACTTGTAAATAATATGCAGGACATGCAAAAAACTATGATACAATCCACCACAAGTTTTGGTAGTTTTATGATTTTCCTCTTTAAGGACACCTCCAGTCCGTCACCAAATATGTTCACGAAGATTCCATTTTGGATTCGTTCTGCTGAATGGGGACTTTTTAGAGAAAAAAAAACATCGATAGTGTACATATAGATGTTTCTTTTCCAAAGTGGATACGTATGTAAATTAATTGTAAAATTGACCATAAATGCATGAGTTTTTTGCCTGCAATTGATAAATTTTTCATGCGACGTTTAGTTTATTTGTGTTTTATAACATAAAAAGTTCGAAAATTTTAATGTCGCCACTGAATCATTACTAGAACATTGATTTATTTGAAAAATAAAAAATACTTGACAATTCAAAAAATTAGGTGACAAGGCTGATAAATTGTTAGATCTTGAATAAATTGTGTCTACAAGTTTCAAAAAATGTATTTTAAACAGTATTGTTTGTTCGTAGCATTGGAAAAACGAGTTTTTTTTTGCATACATATGTAAATGGCTACCATTTCGAGGGAATCCAGAATAGCCACGCTCGCCATTTTTTTCGATGGTTTTTATCTAAAACTACCATAAAACGCATATAAAACTAATATTTCTCTGCACAAGACTAACAAGATTTTTTTAGGAGCGCGATAAGTTCATCTTTACTTGTTCTATTCTTGAAAAAGAGGAGTAACGCTTGAATAAAACTTGTTTGAATTGCTCAAGGTAAACAAGTCTTTCGTAAGATAGCCATAAAATCATTGTGGAGAAGGCACATGATAAACAAAGAAAATGTGAACGTTTAAATCAAAAGTGCCTATGCATAGTTGTTGTTCATAATTACAGCTTATAATTTGTTGTTTTTAATCACCAGCGTAAGGCGATTAAAACATTAAAAAAAAAACTCTAACTTGAATATGCTAAAAATGGATTTGGGAAGAATAATAATATTGCGTCGATGGCTGAAACATCAGTTGAGCGAAAGATGAATTTTCTCTTGATCTGTACGCTGAACCTAGCGTAGCCTATTGGGAACTGAAATGCACGACTCGGGAGAATTCAACATTAACATAACATTTGACAATCGTAGTGCACATTAAACCTTACGTCAAAAGTACTGCTCTGTATTTCCACGGTGGTGCGCCATATAACGCACTACCTGAGACGTTAGGTTTAACTTGCATAACTGGCATAAAATCAAATATCATGAGTTATGCATTTCGGTTTTCAACTGGCGACACTTTGCACCATTTTATTTTATTCGTTTTACGCATAACGCATAGACCCTTTTGATAAGTTAGTCTCAGTAGGCTGCGAATCCAATGGAATGGTCAAAAAAAAAAAAAATTGTCGTTGGTGGCTGAGATGAAGGAGTGTTCAATTTATTGAATAGGTTTTTATTGAATTTCCGCTTGAACGATCCGCTGGTTTTTAATTTCTTCCACCTGTGGGCGTCCATTGTGACAGTTTGTTTATTTTTCACATAATGTTCTTTCTCAAGAATATGTGCTCATATTTAAAATCAAATGGTTCTAAAAGAGTTTTATGGCAGCATTTCCAAGATACATTCATCTTAAAGAAGAATGCCATAAAACTTTTACAAAACTTTTATCAGGTTTTATGCAAGTTGCGACACGATGTCTTGAGAGGGGGATCAAGTATCTTATAAAACTACTGATAAGGTGAATTACACTTATAAATGATGTAGTTTTATGGAGGTTTCTTCAAGTGTTCTTTAATCACTCTTGAGAACTGTTAATGAATTAAAACCACCTTAACTTGGAAAATGCCCTGATAAAACCGGATGAACTCCATAATGCTCTGATAAAACTACCATAAAACATGAATAAAACCAATTTGCATTTGAATTGCTACTTGGGATGTTTCTTTTCGCTCGGGTGCTGTCAGTTCAATCGCAGATGGCGTCGAAACAGCAAGCACTCCGCGAGCGTGTAGTACGGTCTTACGAAACGCAAACGGTAGACCACTTTCGAGACGAAAACCTGCCCTGAGTACAGTTTAATGGATTCTGGTATCCCTGCGCGTGGAGCGGAAGGCCGGTAGCGGCCGACCGGCGAAGATAATGACGAAGAAGAAGAAGGAAGCGTTGAAAAAGATGTTCGACAACAAGGACGGAACGAGTTTGCGTGACGCCGGCCGAAAATATCACTGCTCCCATACTTTGATTCACCGAACCCTCAAGATGGAGGACATCATCTGTCGGAAGAAGACTCGGTCCCCCGAGTACACGGACGATCAGATAGCGACCGTGAAATCGCAGTGCCGGTGGATGACGAAGAACTACCGCGGGACGTCGTTAGTGCCGGACGACGAAAGTTACATTCCGCTCTCGAAGACCCACATTCCTCTAAATGACAGCTACTATTCCAGCGACAAGTCGGCCACACTCCCCGAAGTAAAATATAAGTTTAAGTATAAATTTGAAAAAAAAAAAGTTATGCTGTATATCATCAAATCGGACACAGGGATTTCAAAGCCGTGGTTCAAGCCGAGCGGTCTGGCCATCTATCAACAAGTGTACCAGGAGGAGTGTCTTGAGAAAATTCTTCTGCCGTTCTTAAAAGAGCATCATGCGGATGGAAAATACGTCTTCTGGCCGAACAATGCGCCTTCCCATTACGCCAAGAAGACGCTGGAGTATCTTGAGCAAAAAAAGATACCGTGCGTGCCGAAAGAAAGGAACCCGCCCCCCAACTTGCCCCAGTGCCGTCCCATTGAGGATTTTTTCGGCTCCCTCAGTGCCCTAGTGTACAAAAATAATTGGCGGGCCAAGGATACGAAGCAGTTGACCACGAGAATCCAGAATTGTATCCGTAAGATGGACGTCAGTGCCGTCCAGCGCTCTTGTGAGAGCATCGCGACTAAGTTGCGTCGTACGGCTGAACAGGGCCCCTTCTCCAATATTCATTGACGTTTTTTTTTGAAGAATAAACATTATGTTTTTAATAAAAAATACTGAATTCGTTGAAAAAAATTTTTTTTTACTGTATGACTGAAAACATTCTCAATTTTTATTGAACACCCGTTATGATAGGCTGCGAGTAAAAGATGTCGATTTCCTTAGTTTGACCGTTGCATCATGACGAAGTGGCAGCGTATTCGTGATTTATCCCACGCGAAAATGTCACAAAAAAAGAAAGGATATTTATCCGCAAAGGTGGTCATAGGTCAATGAGGAAAATGGAGAAGGAACACGGGATCAGCGACTTTACGGCACGTAAGATCGTAAAGGAAGATTGCGGGGTGAACTCGAGGCCTCGAAAAAAAAAAAAAACTCACATGATTACCAACTGGATCTGGGTACTGCGAGTCGATCTATGAAAGAAAATCTTGAATTTCCTCTAAAATTCGGTAATCCGGTTTTCCGACGAGAGCATGTGTATCGTCGATCCCGTATCAAATTCTAGAACTGATCGCTATATTAGTTCCCATCCGGTAAAAGTCGTGGCCGACGAGCATTACAACGTGTATCTGACCGAACATCCTGCTAGCGTTAAGGTGTTTGGATTGGTGGCTTCCGATGGCAAAAAAATGAACCCGGTGTTTATTTCAGAAGGCGACAAAGCAAACACGGAGGTCTACATCGGGAATTTAAGTTAATTTTAATTTTAATGTTGACATTGTTCAACACTGCGAACCTTATCACGCATGCGGTAGTTTCAGTGAACTTTAGAGCTTAATTTCAAAAGCGATCGATTATTATATTTGGACGATAAGTTTACTTGATTACTTCGTGCTGATCAAAAGTCTGACTAATTCCTTGTTTCGTCCAAATCATCTCATTTTTGAAAAGTCCATGAAAACCCAACACTATATTCATCCATTCCAAACGAGTTCCAGCTCCTGGCAGGTACCTGATGACAAGTCTATTCCAATAAGGAAAATCTATTTAGAAATTATATTAAAATTTAATTGGAAACCCGACTGGCACCCATTCACTCACACAAGGCCTGCTGCCTGCTGCCATTCATCGCAGCGCATTGAAAACTGCAGCGGCAACCCATTGAATCGATCGTCAGTCTGAAGCGCGATGGCGGAATGAATGGTCTCGCACCCCCACCTCCCCTCCGATCACAGCCCGCTGATGCGAAGGAGGTTTTTCTACTAAATTTATTCAGCGCAAAGTTTTTGGTTATGACAGTTTTATAATTAGTTACATATACTGATTGGATATGGGAAAAAGTGCTGCCTGCTGCTGCCGTTGCCAGGACTAAGCCTTGTGATAATGGTGGCCTCAGCCAGTCAGCGGCTGCCGCATACTGTGTGTGGGTGTGCCGAAGAGTGTTTTTGTGTCTGGCAGCACCTGGTTCCAGGGATGAATTAATATATCGATGGAGGGCGAAAGCGATTTTCCATCAACAGTTTATCCATTGCTTCGTACAGAGAGCTTTTCAGAACGGTCGGCATGCAGCAGCTGTTTCCGTTGAGGTGCATTTGTATGGAACATGTGCTTTGTCCAGAAGCGCAAAGCCCGCTGGAGATTGTTTTGCGAAATTTTATTTCAACAATAGGTGATTAAGCTCGGGAAAGAAGATTAAATCTAGGTACAATGTGTATTTAACCGTTATAAGATTGTTTCAACTTTTTGAGACCGGATACTAGACATTCCAAAGAACCTGCAAGTCAATTAAATTAACTAGGCATCAATTTATTGGAACAGCCTCCCATTCTCAACCAATCAAAGTGTTGCCCATAAGGATAATGCATCCGTTGTGGAAGATGCATTTATCTCCCCATCCATTGAAAGCGGAGGCAATAGCTTGGATAAATTTGAAAATGTTTCGCTCGTGTTGCTATTCCAACACTGCCGCCGCTGCTGTTGTTACTACTTATACTGCTGCCACCGCTAACTGCACAATGTATCGTGTTACCCATTGCTCCTCCCATGTTAGTGACTATTATACGAAAAGCACAATTTGCGGAAATGTCGCAGCTGTGGCATTCGCTTATTCGATCATAAATTCCGTATGTTTGGAGGAGGGATAATATTGCTCGTAGGTACTGAGAGCAGCCCCAACCCCACCCACCTTGCTCGTCCATTTGCCGGCGTTGGAAAGCATCATCTGGCCTTTTGAGAGGAAGCTCAAGACGTCCATCTTCCCACTGATGCCTTTCGGAGATGAGCCATTGCCTGTATGCCGAGCGATTGTAGTTGCTGGTTACTTGCTGAGGCGGACAAGTTTTAGATTCAATCGTTATCTATTGTGACAGGAAATATGTTCGTGAAGGATAAGCTTCAAAAACATCAACAATTTGTTCAGGACAAATCTTGATTGGCGTGTGTTTGCTGATACACATTCGTCGACAGACAACTTGGACAAGCCGGAGGAGCTGAGAATGCTGACAGGGCACGCAAACACATATATTTCCCAGCACTCCTTCCGCCCACAGCCGGCCGATCTATCAAGACTCGGACAAATATGAATGCGAGAAGGATTATCAGACGACAGACACATTCAGCATTCCGGAGACGGATTTATTTCTGCACCAGTACAGCTGAAAGGTAAACTTCGATCCGAACCGGCAGTAATAAATCGAATCCAGACCGGCATTCGTCCTGTTGAGTTGTACAGGATTTGGATTCCCCAGATTAGTCATATTTTTCATTCAATATTTTAAGAAGGTTTCTTTTTCTCTCTCAATTCCCTCATTTTCTCCAAATGATTTTCCCAGCATACCGAGTGGCGCCAAAAACCATCAGTGAGTGTGTTTGGCAAGTAAACAACAAAAGGAAAATCTTGGGAACTCTTAACACCGCACTTCCCACGGAAAAATGTCACAAGCAAACATTTCGGGGAGCAAACTCACATCGGGGCTGCACCGCTTTTCCATGCCAACGACGACGTCCTCTTTGGTGCCTGGCACCACGGGAAAGCGCACACCGAGCGCTTCTATTCTGTGATTGAAGAAGTAGGGCGACAATATGGAGGTGCCGGTGGTTTGCTGCCATGGTGGTAATCGGGAAAACAAAAGCGAGATTGCAGTCTTCCTCTTTGCCAGCATCCGCAGTGTTCGGGTAGAGAAAAAAGAACACCTCCAGATCGGGAAGAATCATCGCGGTGGGAAACTTTTCTTTGCGCGTAGTAAGGCTGGGGATGGGTGTGTGTGGATGAGCGATGGTGCGAAGTTGGGTGGGAACAACAATCGTTTTAACACCACGCTTCCGTGTTTATTGTAGGTAAAGCTGGGCACAGTGGAAGTTCACGGGAAAATGCATCACCGTAGTAAAACGGCAGGTGAACGAGAGTTTTTTTTTGACGTAGGACTACGCCTGTGTTTTCAATACTGGGGTACACGTTGCGAATCACGAAATACGTTTAGATTTTGATACCTCAATCATTTCACGATCGATGTCCAAAATGCTTGCACCAATCGACCAATGCACTATGCGTCAGGTCCAATCATTGATTTAATACAGGCGACTAACGTTTGCATTAAAAAAAAATGACAAAAATTGCCGATTTTTCATGGGTTTACCTTCACCCGCACTGACAAAACTACCAAACATAGTAACCCATGAGTCAGCAGACAAAATTTGACAGCTCTATCAGTCGAACTCTAACCGTGATGGCAAAAACAGTGAAGCAACTCCTTTCAGAAGTGTGCGCGTTCAAAGAACGGCACCCCGCCGCTTCGAAAACGGACATCGTGCGGCACTTTGTGGACGCCGGATACGCCCGTTCCGGCATCTACAACTTCTTGGCACTATTAGACAACAATCAGAGCATCAAAAGAAAGCCCGGTTCCGAACGGCCGACGACCCTGAGTGACAAGAAGCTCCAAAGGATGCTGAAGAGGACGACCGAGGAAAAAGTGGCTACATTGCTGCGTGCTCTTGGCCGGGAGGTCGGTTCAACCGGCCAAGCAGTGAAAAAGTTCTTGGCGATCATGAACATACATGGCAGGAAGCGGAAGTCACGTCCACTGGTTTCGGAGCTGCAGGCAAGATGATCAACTCGATTTTCCCGGCGAATTGGGACGTGGCGGTGGTGATGGACGACGAGACCTATCTCACCCTGGATGGCTACGACTGGCAGGGCACTTCGTATTTTACTTCCCCCACGAAGGAAGTGAGCTCCGAGGTGAAGTTCATTTCACACACCAAGTTCCCCAAGAAGGTACTGCTGTGGCTGACAATCAGCGAGAAGGTGATGTCAAAGCCGCTCTTCTTTCCCTCCTGGCTGGTCGTGAACGGGGAAATTTATAGTACAAAATGCCTGCCGGAAGTTGCGTCGTTCATCAAGGAATACCCTAAGGTTGAAGACGCGGTGTTTTGGCCGTATCTGATGTCGGCCCACTACTCGAAGCGATCGTTGGAGGAGATGGAGCGGCTGAATATCGATGTGGTACCCAAGTCGGCGAACCCGCCCAACGTCCCCCAGCTGCGCCCATCGAGAATTTCTGGGCCAACCTGGGCGTAAGATCTACTCCAACAATGTTGTCGCGAAAACTGAGGAGGAATTGATAAATAAAACGAAGAAAGAACTCAAAAACAAGCCTACACGCATGTTTTCGTCCGCCATGACGAATGTTCCGGTTAACTGCCGGAAGGCCGGAATTGTTTTCCATTGTTTTTAATGCAAACTTTAGAAAACGTGTGCAATTGACTGACTGCAAATACAAATGACTAAGACTTTAAGTGTTATGGGAGTGCAATTCAAAATACGAATTTCACGGCCATATCGTATGTTTTTTTTTTTAACGAAATCAAGTTCGGCCACCCTTTGAATATGTAGCTATCTAGATTACACATTTCTACGTAGTCGTACGTTACCTTTGCGAACAGCCCCATTAGGTTGTAGTTTTTGGGGCTTATTACGGTTTTCACTTTACGGTGAAAACGAAGTGAAAACAAAAAACCTTATTACGAATGTCACCCAAGTGAAAAAATATGAAAAAGTTCATCCGAGGTGACGTTTCGAATGAACTCGGTGTTATTTTGGTTGCCACGACACCATCACGCCACCGAAAAAAGTAACGCAAACCATAGATTTTCTGAGGGCTAATACGATTTTCACTTCACTATCACTTCCACCTCACGGAGTTCATTTTTGATCACAGTGATACCAGTAATAGCATAAAAAAGTGAGGTGATGTGTAAGTGAAGTGAAAGTGATAGTGAAGGTAACAACCGTAATAAGCCCCTTTGCTTAAATTTGGATTCCGATGTAACGGTTGAGAGACAAAGTCACGTTTCGTTTCGGGGGTAGTCTTACGAACGATATTATTTTCTTGGTAGATACTTCGGTAAGTCCCATTCACTATCTTCCAATTGTATTTTATACAATTTCAACAATTGGAAAACATTTGAATGGATTTAACCGTAAGTAAGACTTGATGAACAGATAGCCAATAACCGATGAAAAGAGGGATGTCGGTATGTTCTTTAGCTTTTTTGTGGCCTTGGCAATTAGCTGCTCCTCCTGGCCACGAAACTATTGGAGTAGATCGTCCGTTTGAGGTTCACAAAAAAAAAATTATTGGGCGCAGCTGGGAGCGTTGGCGGTCTTCGGTACAACGTTTGTCTTTAGCCAGTCCATCTACTCAAGTGATGTCTTCTTGATGAAGGCACCCAAGTAACAATTTTAGTTTTTTTCCAGCCGTATAGCACTCCTCCCGGCTTTGTTGATAAAACTACATTGAAAACTGTTTTGTCTACCAACACCTCCTCTATGCTTCTTTAAAGCCGAAATTTGTGCAAAATGGCCCACTCTATAGACGGTTATGAAAACAAGTTAATAAAACCTTTATAAGAACATAAAGATTTTGAAAATGTTCTAGTGAAAGATGTTATGAACACTTGAGAACCTTCATAAAACCTATTGGCTGCCATGAAAACCAGCATACAGCCAAATGGCCACAGCTGTCAAACTTCACTGTGAAATCGAGGTTGGTTTTGTTGTTCTGCTTTGTTCGATTCTCTCTCTTCTGATTCATTTAGCAGTAAAAAAAAGGTCTAGCGATGTGGGAATTTTTTTTGATAGCAAAATATCCAAAACAAATTGTATTTTCTACAGCGTATTATGCTCCAAATTATATGCGCATTTATTTTTATGGTGAATATTGGCACGATAAGAGCCGAAAACTAATGCGCCTCGGAAATTATGCGAATTTACAACAACATAAAACAAATTAAAACAAATATATTCGATAAATTAATCATGAATTTCCTGAAAAGTGCTTGGAATTGGATGAGATTATTTAAAAGAATGCCGAAATTAGTCTCCGATCTACAGTTTATTTGCATATCATTGAAAATTTGATTTTTCTCCATTTTTGCAAATATTTGAAATAAAGAGCATATATTTTTCCACATTTCCATTATTTCTTATATTTCATTGGATTGGATTGGTGATTGGAAAAAAATCACAGTTTTGCCATAAAGCCAATTTTTCTTCGCAATGACTATTATAAAACTATTTGGTCTTATGGTGATTTCCTTCAATGCCAATTTGCCGTTTAATGCATTTACATGAGGCAAACTGGTTTTAAAATGCTTTTTCAACTGACCATAATAAGATAATATCAATGAGTCCTAAAACGGCATTTCAATACAGCATTTTACGAGTTCATAAAGTCGAAATAAAACCTTTGATAGGAGTACAAGGAATTTGACAAGGTTTTAAGATCGTTGAAAACAAGCTGTGTAGGTTCTCATAAACGTGACTAAAATATGAAACCTATTGGCACCTTTTGGTGCCATAATAAAACCAAATTGATTTCAAGTGGCTTTCATAAAACTTTAATAAAACTTAATAAAGCAGGATGGTGTTAGCAATGTTACTTGGGAGACGCTTTTGGAGGCATTCTTTTAAGTACACCTGCCCATTGACCGTTCCAGTTGTCACGAATGGGGTGCTCTGCTCTCCGTTCTTATGCAAGCTCCGAAGGAAAGTACAGCGGCTTGGTCATACCCTTCCCTCTGATCGTCAGCCACAGATGGACCTTCTTCGGGAACTTGGTGTGGAAGATATATTTGACTTTAACGCTTAGAATATAAGCTGGAACTGATGAAATATAAGTTGCAGAAACTAGAAATTTTGGAGCGCCAGGAGTAAACAAATTAGGAAGGTTCTCTGCATCCCCTTGAACCAAATTGAGACTAACATAAATATATTCAAACGAAATGAAAAAAGAAAACGAAAACAATAATCATCTTCCATCCTCGAAATTTGACCAAGTTTTCCTATCCGAATTCCTAATCAGTTGTACTGGATACCCTCAACATAAATCTCTAGAGCTCTTCACCATATTTCACTACATTATTTCCTAACTCCCAATGTATCTTGACAAGGATTCTCAAAAAATCCTTCATGAAATTCGTAGAACATCCTTCGAAAGATTTTCGAAGAGTTTTACAAATGATTTCTTAAGAATCCTACAAAGAATTTCGAAAAATTCTGCGCAGGATTCCTAGAGAATTTTGCGAAAGATTCCCGAGGATTCTTGCGAAAAGTTTCTGAAGAATCCAATGAAAAGTTTTCTATGAATCCTGTGAAAGGTTTCCTTAGAGTAATATAAACGGGTTTTCCAGAATGCTTCAAAAAGTTCCCGAAGAATGGTGCAAAGGATTTCCTGCAACATCTACTGAAATAACCCTGCGAAGGATTTTTTTTGCGAAGGTTCGAAGGATTTTCAAGATTTTCCAAGAATCCTGAATGTGATTTTTGGCAAATCTTGAGAAGGTTATTCGAGAATTCTACGAAGGACATCTAAAGAATCTTGCAAAGAATTCCCGAAGTTCTTGCGGAATACTTCTCTAGAATCCTGTGGAAGATTTCCGAAGAATAAAGTAAAACGTTCACTCAGAACGCTGCAAAAGATTCCCGAAGAATACAGTGAAGAGTTTCCAAACCAGTTTTTAAAGAAAAAAAAATTAAAAATTCAAAGAAAAATTCAACGACCTAACATCAAAACAAATCTTTGCCAAAAGAACGAATTTCAATTACCTTTTTTATTGCAAAAGTAGTTATAAAATCATTCAAAAATTTATGAAATAATTCACAATTAACGAAAAAACATGTGTATTAGTATTATATGACATGTATTGATGGCTCCATTTTTGCAAATATTTGAAATAAAGAGCATATTAAAACATATTTTTTATCAAACATAATTCATTTCACCCTTATCATAAACTCCGCGATAAACTTTTCTCAGTTTGATGATTGTCTGAATGAACTTCAAATCAGTATCGGTTCATCCAGGTTCATTGCCTTCGTCTCGATACGAAATGAACGTCTCGCCTCGTGCGTCTCGATATTCCACACGACAACGAAACTTGAATTGTCGTTTCGATTCGTGCGAGGCGTAGAAAACACAAAAGTGACATATTCCTAGTTACTACCATTAACAGTCCGGTTTTGTGGACGAGCGATCGACAACAGATCAAATCTTAATGTTGTGGCAGGTCCTCCAATTATGTCGCGAATATCAAGTTCCTATGCATACCCTGTTCATAGATTTCAAGGCAGCATACGATACCTTTGAACGTGAAGAGCTTTGGACATTATGGACGGGAATGGGTTTTCCGGGAAACTGACTAGACTGGTCAAGACAACGTTGGATGGTATACAGTGCTGTGTTAAGAAATCGGGTGCGTTATCGGACTCATTTGGAATACGCATGACTTCGACAAGAAGTTGGACTTTCCTGCCTCTAGTTCAACATTGCGCTAGAAGGTGTTATGAAACGTGTGAGCTTCAAGATGCGCGGCACGATTTCAATAAATCCAGTCAATTAATTTGCTTCGCTGACGACGTCGACATTGTCGGAAGAACGTTACAGGCGGTTACCAGAGGTACACTATGCTGAAACGTGAAGCAAAAAAGCTTGAATTAAGGGTGAATACGTCGAAGACTAAGTATCTGCTGGCAGGAGGAAATAGAGCTCACACAGGCAGAAGTGTGATTCTACGGAGATGGGTTCGAAAAATTGGATGAGTTTGTTTGCCTCGGATCATCGGATAGTAACTACTGCAATGGAAAAATTCGGAGTCACATAATAGCCGGAAGTCATGCTTACTGTAGACTCCACAAGACTTAAATGTATGGTAAACTTCACCCCCGTACTAAATAACTGTACCTAAAGTTCTGTCCAGTTAGAATCCGGAACCACTTATTGTGATGCAGCGGCACGGAAAGTGACCTCTGCAAGAATTCTTTTACAGCGGTTTGTTTACCAAGGCGCCCAATTTTTGTGGTATAAATTTCACGGTGTTTCGTGCAGTGAGTCAAAAGCTATTCCAGATGGAAGCCGAGAGGAGAGAAAAAATTCTGCACACCCACGTTGATAATCCAACGTGGTCCGCAATAAAAATCGCAAAAACGTTGAAAATCGCGTATGATGTGCTCAAACGTTTCAGGGAGCGAAAGAGCGTGGATCGAGTGCCTCAAGGTAAGCGTCGTAGTGGAACATATTACCACAAGTTGAACAAGAAGGTGTTGAGAACTGTCAGAGCAAACCCTGGACTGTCAGATAATGAAATCGCACAAAAATACGCTGCTGCTCGCAGTAACGTTCGAAGAATTCGTTTGCGAGCAGGATATCGTTCTAATCGAGCCAGCAAGCAACCAAACAGAACGTTGAAGCAAAGATTCGTCACCAAAACTCGAGCTCGGAAATTGCACCAGCAGGTTTTGACGAAGTACTAAGGATGCCTGCTCATCGACGATGAACGACGATGGAGCAAAGGCCAAAGTGTTCGTGACGAATAAGACGATGGACTTGAAGCTGTACAAGGAAGAATGCCTCAAAAACCACGTACTACCTTTCATTAAAGCCCATAAAGGTCCCGTGAAGTTGGCCAGATTTGGCGAGTTGCCACTACAGCCGGGAAGTCATCCAGTGGTACCGCGATGATAACGTAGATTTCATCCATAAAAACATAAATCCACCCAACTGCCCGCAGTTCCGGCCCATCGAGAGATTTTGGGCAATAATGAAGCGGAGCTTAAGAAAAGTGGAAAAACCGCTCGGGACGCGACTCAGATGACCAAAATGTGGAACAAATGTGCCAAGGAAGTTGACTCCGGAGATGTGCAGCGTTTGATGGGAGGAATAAAGAAGAAAGTGCGAATTTTCATTAGAAACGAAAAGAAATTATTTGTATTGATATTTTTTCCTTAAAGTACTGTGAATTATCATTGTTATGATGTATTAAACTTATTTCTACGTCAATCCGTTACCAAGATACAAATGATTTTATTATTCTGGATTCTAAATGGGCATAGCTACTACAAGGAGCTAAATACAAGACGCTGATAAGACCGGTAGTTCTTTACGGACACGAAACGTGGACAACGCTCGAAGAGGACTTGCAAGCATTTGGAGTTTACGAGCGACGTGTGCTGTGGACCATTTTTGGCGGTGTACACGGTGTTCAATAAGTTCGAATACAAGTTTTCATCATTGCGTAGGTATGCGCCATGTACATATTCTGCATTGGTATTGGTGTCAGCTTTAGCTTCATTCATACGCTACCGAATGTGCGCAGTGTTGACATTCTGTTAGTTGTTGTTTGTTTGTTACGCGCGATGAAAGAGTATCGGGACTTCGTAATTAAGCGTTTTTTGAACGGTGAGCGACCCGGCGATATATTCCGGCTGCTGAAATCGCATGGGGTCAAGCGGAACTTTGTCTACACGACCATCAGGCGATACCGGGAGACGTCCTCGACCAATGACCGTGCGAGATCCGGTCGGCCGCGTTCAGCGAGGACGCCACGGGTCATCAAGATCGTGAGGGAGCGAATTCGGCGCAAAAAGAACCGCTCAATCCGGAAAACGGCTGCAGATCTCAACGTTTCCATTGGAACCGCTCACACCATACTCACCAAGGACCTTGGTTTCAGGCCTTACAAAAAACGTAAGGTCCATGGCGTTTCGGAGGCTACCAGCAAAAAGCGGTTGGATCGAGCTAAGAGGATCCTCTCTCGGCACGCTGGTCAGGAGTTTGTTTTTTCGGACGAGAAACTGTTCGTGCTGCAGCAGCCGCACAATGTGCAAAATGACCGGGTGTGGGCGCCATCGAGGGACAGCATTCCTGAATCCAATATAAACATCCCTCGGTTCCAAAGTGCCGCGTCGGTGATGGTTTGGGGGGCAGTATGCAAACGTGGTAAGCTACCCTTGGTGTTTATTGAAAAAAACGTCAAAATCAACGCGGCGTACTACAAAACTGAGGTTTTGGAAAAGGTTGTTGCCCCCAGTCTCCGAAGCCTCTACGGCGATGAGCACTACGTGTTCCAGCAGGACGGTGCACCAGCCCATACGGCAAATGTGGTTCAAGCCTGGTGTCGGGACAATTTAACCGACTTTCTGGACAAAACTTTGTGGCCTCCCAGCTCCCCGGACTTGAATCCTCTCGACTTTTTTGTTTGGTCCTATATGATGGCGAAGCTGAACGAATACAAGGTCAGCACTTTGGATCATTTCAAGACGGTAATTCTCAAAATCTGGGACGAAATGCCCATGCAGTCCGTGCGTGCCGCCTGCGACGCGTTCGAGAAACGTTTGAAGCTCGTTAAGGAGTACAAAGGGGGGGTCATTCCAAGAGAAATGTTGTAAACGTTCCTTGTAAACATAGCTTTCAATAACATAAATCCAAAAAATAAAAAAACATGTTTTTATTTTTTTAACAAATTTTGAAAGTGTATCCGAACTTATTGAACACCGTGTATGTGAAAATGGCGTATAGAGGAGAGGAATGAACCCCCGCAACTCTATGGCGTACCCGGTATCCATAAAGTCACTAAAGCTAGAAGACTACAATAGGCGGGATACGTTGAAAGGATGTCAGACAACAATCCCGCAAATATGGTGTTTGCCTCGAATCTGGCCGGCAGCGAGCTTGGTGGTTAGACCAAGTTGAGCAAGAAAATTGTAGAACGCTCGAGAAACTGGAGATATGCAGCCCTAAACCCAATTGATCGCCATTGATCGTAGATCGTAGATCGAGAGCGTCGAATCCGTCGACAGGTCATTGACGTTGACCCTCGATCGTAAGCAATGAAACCAGCTGGTGAGTTAAGCTCTTTTTTACCTTGGAGTGTGGGGTCCGGTGAGGGTTGCAAGCTAGTACCGAGTTCCCTGCAACGCTTTCCGGACTCGAGAGATTAGTGGAACGGGGTTTATTTTTACGCCGCCTAATCTATAGTTTGTCGCAGGAGCACAGATTTATAAGGAGTTGAGTTGCCGGTAATGTGGCGTCACGCATCTAAAAACACAAGTACATGAGCACACTAGTTTAGTTAGGGAGAGAGGGCCGAACAAACACTACGATAATACAAGAATAAACTAGAATAATAAATGTTTTCTGCTAGTACTTCAAATCTCCTTTAATTACTTCTTTAATTACTTCGCGTCCTCGCTGCAGTTTGGTGATTCCGTCTTCTTGTGTAAAAAATTGAATGTTGTGGAGAAAAGTCCGCTCTAAGATCGGTGCGACGTCTGGTGGCAGGTAACGAGACGACCGATAATGAGAGCTTAGTCTCTGTGAAATAGGTTTGAGGTATGAATGGCGCTCTCACCGCGGTCTCTGAGTGACTATCGTGAATTTGGTGGCTTGCAATAATAGGGTTCTCCGTTTGGTCGTTTCAGTTGCAAGCTGACTGGTCTGATTCGAAATTATTTTTTAAATTGACTCGCCATTAGGAGGGTCTCAACCGGGCAAACTGACATTAGGCGAGTGGTCTCCCTTGCGCAGTGACGCTTAAGCTATACGTTTTTGAGACGGATCGTCCGGGGTGGCTAAACTTGTAAAAGCTGGTCATCTATCACCATTCGGATGAACAACTGTACTGAAGGTCCGAACTTTCTACGTGGCCGGTTCACGGAATAAACATGTTCAAAAATAGTTTACTTCAAACACTCATTTACACCATGCAGTGAAAGAATTTTAAATTTAATTTTCCTCAAGTTCTTGGGCGATACAAACTTTGCTTAAGACTACCCCTTTGGTTCCGACAAAGTTGCTCATTTAAGTGATATGATGTCTCCGGTTTGACCAATCAGAAGACGGAGAGTTTGATTCAGAATGGAGATTTTCTCGACTTCCCCGGGAATATAATCATTCTTCTTGGGAAACCTCAAGGATCTGCTGATACAAAAGCGCTGGAGAACATAGAGACGTCTATCTTTTCAGCGGTCAAGGATTAAGTGAGGCCATCCGTGAAGGCGTCGAAGCATTTTTGTAGAATGCCTTATAAACGTAGAATTTAATTAAAAAAATTTCATCGAATTATTTTTTGAAGTTATTTTTCCTCGCAATCCGAAATTAGTCATTTTTTTAATGCATACGGTAGATGTATGTCAAGCTCAGAATAAACATCTCTGAAAGTGATTTCGAACACAAACTTGAAAGCCGATCATAAGCGTTTAAGTAATAAGTAGATAAAAGTTTGATATGCAATGAAGAAAGAGGCGAGAGGGATCCCCGAAATGATTGGTAAATTCAAAAAATCATCGTCCAAAATTACCATCACTATATTATAACGGCCATTAGATTACCGCACTCTGCGTTCCAGTAGTTCAGAAACCTTAGCTTAAAAGAAAACAATCTTCACGCGGGTACTGAAACACCGCTGCAGAGGAGGTTGAAAGAAAGCTGCAAAGATCATGCTGAAAACAAAACCTTACGCTTCCCCTTCTCCACAGGTGGGTATTTTTTTCAGACTTGTTTTTTTATTTTCATTGGGAATCCTGCTGGCATGGAAGGCGGGGCACAAAACTTTGAAATTCATGCAAGTTTTTCAGCGCTTACCACAACAGACTGCACCTTTTCCTGTTTTCCATTTACCAACAACAATAGGAAAGAAGGTAGATTTGTTGTTGTTGTTTGCTAAGAAAATGGGAGGGGGGGGGATTGGGTGGAAAGGAAGAACCTCCGTTTCCTTTATAGATTCTTACAACAGCAAAGGAAGAAGGAGTTTTTCTCATTTCCGGTGGATTGTTTTTCCTGTTTGCGTTGCTGCTTCTGCTGCTGACTGAGTGTTCACTGCTGATTCATACCGCAGAAAGTTACGTCCACCTGCGTTCTGTTTTGACACCGCCCTCCCAACGTTCGCCTTGGCCCCCGCTCAGCGTGCTGCACGCTCTTGAGAGTTGAGGGTTTATTTGGTGTTTGATTTTGTTTGCGATAAAGGAAAGCAAACCACCAGCACACAAAGGCTGGAAGGAACAGGAAATGGATGCATAAATTGTGTGCCAGTGACAGGTTTGATCTCTTTAGGATCTTGTTGAAAATGTGGAGCTTTTTAAAATGATGGCTTAAAAGCACAGGATTTTGGGTAAAGTGGACGGATGCGACTAACGTCAATCGTCAATCGAGATTCCCGTTTTAATTAAAGCTACAATTACAATTTGGCGCCATTTCAATTATTTAGCATGCGAAATTTTTTAACGAATTCATTAGTAGCACAGATATAGGATGCATAACTTCATTTGTGTTTCAGAAGCAATAGATGTCACTTTTCCAAAACACCACAGCAAACAGAGAAACAGTGATATTCAAAAAAAAAAAAATACTAAAACACAGCTAGCATAATTGCAATTAATTATTACCTTGCACTAATAGATGGAAATATTGGTTACGGAAATAGATTTTAGAATATTTGGTACTTGAAAGAGCAACATGTAGATAATCATTTTTGAAGCTCTAAAGCAAACAATATGTCCAGAGAAAATAGTCAGTAGTTTATTTTTAATTCTCAATAAAACCTGGAGTGGCATTACGTAGCTCGAAACGAACGACTTTTTGTACGAACGCTTGTGAGAAAAAGTTCTTCGTTTTGAGATCCGCAATGCATCATCATGCACCATGACTCAAGATCATCTGGAATTCCGGGAAATAAATTTAAAATAGAAACACGACGATCAAAGCCATTGACGGATTAATTTCCTGCTTGGGAAAGTAGCTTTGAAATTTTCAGCTTTTTGCCAAGCTTCATTCAGTTTTTCATGTAACTCCAGTGCTGTATCTATATCAGTTGCACGTGTTAAGCTTCAACAACTACACCGCTCAGTGCTTCCATAACAATCGCCTGGATAAATTAACGCTCAAGTGCTTCAATAACATCTGTTTAATATACTCATCCTTCAAGCCCAGTAAACTCTCAGCATCCCCCGATACACAGCTGAACCTACAGCATCCTGCCCGATGACCTTCACACATTTCATCGCCATCCCCCAAACCTGCCACAAAGCCGACACTATGGTGTTGTCAACGGTATAAAACACACACCGACCAGACAGCGACGTCGACGTCGAGAGAGATAGAAACAGCCACACTCGCAGATCTGGTCCTAACTGCCCACAGACTCACAGAGCGCAGACACTTTACAGAACAGCCAGTATCCAGCCCAGATCCAATGACTGCCTGCTGCCGAGAGCGGTAATAGAAAACAGAAATGTGCCATAATGAAAAATCTGCTGCTGCTCCTGGCTGGTGTTCTGGTGTGTCCTGAGTCTGCTCCCACCATTGGCGAACGCATTCCCAAGAACATGGAAGGACACTAGGAAAGAATGTCTGGTGATTATCACGACAAAGACTTTCAAAAACCAGTATAGCGGTAGATGAGGGAAATTGAATCAAATGACATGCACCGGAGCGAAAGACTGGTTTTTAGAATCGAAATCGCTTTCAAAAACTAGGACCTCCTCTTCTGACGAACCGTTCTGCTGCAAAATGGTGAGTAGACAACTGGGATGGAGCGTACGTCCCCGCAACATAGCACTGGTCCTCACAAGTTCCTACCTCATGCTTCCACGGGTCAAGAGATGACAAAGACCGCCAGCTAAGGGTTGCGTACTTAGCTGGTAGTGCAGCCTGGGCACTGTTGTCCTTCTGACTTCAGCTAGATTGAGGAGGTGCGTTCCGAGCGTCTGTCCACCAAGGAGGTGCAGCTCAAACAGCTCCTGGCATCCAGCGGTTGAGTAATAAACGCTGTATCGCGTCAGCTATACCTTAGGAAGCAGTTCCACCAACGCGATGTAGGAAGGTGGCATGCTGAAATCTTACCCTACCACAAAAAATGGAAGTATTCTTTATACGGTGTATAATTTCAGATCATCTATGGAATTCCCAAGTGTTGTTTAATAATTTTAATTTTTTTGTTTCCTTCGTGGCAATGATAATGCAAGTACGTCTACAATTGCAGCTGGACATCAGTCTACAGACATGCAGACAGTACAAATATAATTGTTACTATCATTTTATATTGTAACATCCCTTCACAATATTTTTTAAAGCTATTTTCAGGTTCGCATTTATGCATCGTCGTAAGTTTTAGCCGACCTAACCCACGATATGTATTTGAAAAGATAGGATGGTTTTTGACGTTTTTGTTTAGAAAGGATCATACGACAAATTCTACTAAATAAAATTTCAAGAAAAGTTTAATAATTCAAAAACTAAAATTGTTTATGATCTCTCATTTTCTATTGCACAGATATAAAGAATTATTTATGGGCCCAGTAGAAAGCAAGAGTTATCGGAGAATTCAAATTTCATTTTTCTTTTTCTCTCTGTTTTTTTTTCTTTTTTGTGGATTTATTAAGCTTCCGTTTTTGGGCAGTAATCATAATCATATGAAAGTTATTTCAGCTAATTGTTTGCTTAAATTTTCTTTGCTATTCTGCTTGGCTGCCCGGTGATCAACTTTCTTTCATTATATCACTTTGGAAATTTTCGCCATTTCAGAGTTTCAATCATCTAACATCACAGCAGAAAAGACAAATAGGTGCATTTAATTTTTATGTGTATACTATTACAACATCGTATTGTTTTCATCATATCATCATTATATATATTAGTATATCATATTGAAAATATTTACTAAAAGATTAATAATAATAATTAAATTTCATTTGCTTCAAGTTTACAAGGAAATTGATTCCAGATAGTATGTACAGATATTTTATTTCATTGTATGTAAAGGTGTTTTTCTATGAATTTAAATCATTGAATATTATTAAAATTAATAAATGCTCTTCAATTCTGCTGATTATGTATATCTATATGTCATGAATAAATACATATTTTTTTGATTCATGTATAATTAAATGGTTTATATTTTATTTAGTTGCAATAAGACCTTCACATTCCAGAGTTATATTCATCTGCCACTGATTGAGCTGTAAAGATGCACCAAGCTGCATATGATTATCATATGCCTATTATTACAATTTTAACTATTTCATCATATTATTTTATTTATAACCATATTTAAATTACAGGATGACGAATTCCAACCATGGCATATTTTAATTAAATATTATAGTATATTTCATTGCTCTATTACATACTACATTTATTGCATATTATGACATATTATGTACATTATATATAATAAATACTGGGTTGGGAAGGAGCATCAGGGTATCATTCAAGCTGAAATTGGACGATGGTTTGATTGACTGCCTGAGTCTAGGAGGGAACGAGCATTATCATTTTCTTTATCCTACCGATTCGATTGTGATGCTGCGAATTCTACTCCAACAGTTTCAGTGAGAGTGACGCGCCCTTCTTAACAAGCCATCCTGTAGAAAGCTTAATAAGTATTGCGAATTGGGTTATTCGAATTGTTGGATCGTATCGTTGGAAGGAGATTCTTAATTTCCCGTGGATTTCGCGTGAGTGTCTCTGCTTACGGGTCCACCCCTCCGTTTTTGGCCCTTCATACAGCGATATTGTGAATTCAGATCGGTGGCTCAATTTGATCTTGCTATTAAGTGGAGCTGCATCCAAGCCAAGGGCATGAAGGGATGGTGGCTACCATACATACATACATACATTTGGATTTTTCTAGGTGGGAAGGAAAGGCGATTTTGTTAAAAAAAAAAAAGAAGGGCGTAAAGGTGAACTTGGGGCACCCCGGGGGGGGCGAGGGGGGGGGGGGAAATTTTTTGTGAAAAGGAAAAATTTGTGGGGGGGCGTTAATATGACTGGGGACAACTGTAATCAGTGCTTTTTTGTTTTTTTTTTTTTTTTGAAGTGGGATGGGGTGTGGTGGTCGTTTTTTTTGGGGGGTGGGGGCGGTGTGGGGGGTAAAAAAAAAAAAAAAAAAAAGAGGAGGGTGGGCGGTGTAAAGAGGGTGTTTTGTTTTTTTTTATTTTTTTTTTTTTTAAAAATTTTTTTTTTTAATAAAAAATTTTGGGATGCAAGAGATAATGGCAATTCTACGATAGTTGCGGATGTCTGATTTTGTGCTTGATTTGAAAATCGGAACCAAATAAGAGGATTTCCAAATGTTGGGAAATGTTCCGCTCTTTAGACACAAATTAAAAAGATGTTCTAAAGGAAGAGCAAGTTCGTCTGAAAGGTTCTTTAAAAATACTTGTGCTACACCGTCTGGACCTGGTCCCTTAGAAGCATCCAAGTTTTTTAATGCTTTGAGAATTTCGTGAGGAGGTAATTGATTTACAGATATATTCTTGGAAAATTCAGGAATGAATGCAAATAAGTCGCGATCACGGTCTTCTTCGGAGAATGTAGTGCATACTTCTTGGAAGAAATTTGCAAAAAGCTTGCAGACTTAGAACAGGCCTTGGCCTTCATGACACGTCATACTGAGTAATCCAGCAAATTAAGATTGGGGCTGGAAGGCGGCCACATATTCTTCGCTCAAAACGGCAGGGCCGTATTTGGCTCTTTAATCCACCGAAAAACATCCTTGCTTAAAATCCCGATGTAGACCTCCGTGTTTACTTTGTCGCCTTTTGCAATGAACACCGGGCTCATTTTTGCCATCGGAAGCCACCAATCCGAACACCATAACGCTAGCAGGATGCTTGGTCAGATACGCGATTTTATGCTCGTCGGCCACGTCTTTTACCGCGAGGAAACAAATATAGAGATCGGTTCTGGAATTTGATTCGGCATAGATGGTAAACATGATCTCGCCAGTGAATTACCGTATTTATTCGCTGGAGGAAGTTCTAGATTTTCTTACATCTAAAGGAAAAATGGCGAAAGAACACGGAATCAGCGATTTTCCGGCACGGAAGATCGTAAATGAAGATTGCGGGGGCGAAGTCGAGGGCACGGAAAAAAAACTCAGCGAACGCAAAACATAAAAGTTTGTTCATTAATACCAACGAATGATTAAGGGGACATCAATTACATACGGCACGCTTCTAGGGGCAGTGGATTTTTGAACCTGTAACGATCCATACAAAAAAAAATCGATGCCTATATAAACTATTTGGCGATGGAGGGCGGGTGAGATCACATTCTGCGTGGCGTACTAAATGAACGTTCCCTTATGTGCATTCTACCTACGGAGAAAAAGCCTCATCAAACTTCACGTTAACACCTTTAATTGATACACAGCGTAAAAACAACTCAAACTGACCAGTTTAAACCATCGAAATAGACTAACCGACATGTCACAAATTAACCCTCTAATTTTCCGCGAAATCTACGCCATTTTAGTTCACAGCTTGCATTCCCGTAAATCGTCCAATCAACAGCACCGTTTAATGGAATGTTCAGCCGATACTTACTGCCCCAGCTACGTGAGTCGATCATGTTGCGTGACCAAAATCGCGCGCGACCAGAATTTTTCGTAACGAGCATTCTTCTTCACCAACCCTCTGCCGGACAACAGACTCACGGTTCAGCAAGTGAGCGAAAAAATGTTAATTATTGAAACATTTCCAACAAGTTTCACATTCGCATTCTTGATTTCTCTCTGTGCCGATCAACATCGGAAAGCGTCCTAAAGTTGATGATAATGCGAAGGCGAGCTCTGGGGAAGGCCGGTTGTTGAAGCTGGTCGAGCTGTTTTTGGGCAATTGGGGACCACGCCGGGTTTTACGAGCGACTTGATTTGCGGACAACAAAACCGCATTGGGTCGTATTGGATTGTTGTTGTATGTATAACGGGGCAACGAGTGCTGCCCATTAGCAGAAAATGGAATGGGTTCGTGTCTTCTCCGGTGGATAGATGTAGGACCGTCAGGTAATTCATGTTAATGGCTGTGGAAATATAAAAGTAAGCAAGCGGCAGGAGGTCCAAGAAGATGTATTGATATAGGCTTATTAATAAAACGGTTTTGTACGGCTTTTCGGGAGTAAAATTTTCGAAGTGGGGGCTGCTGAAGAATAGGTAGGAGAGAATTGCACTTGATCTTCCTTGATTTTGGACTTAACACTGAAACTTGATATGATTTTTGTACACGCTCGTCAAAAATGTCTTCAGTACGTTCATAAATACTTAGAAGGAGGTCTGGCTCTGAGACTTTTAACATAATGTAGTTTTGAATTGTTACGAGCAACTGGAATTATAAACAGCTTTCAAAACCTGTTCCCAAAAAATATTGAAAAAAACGTTGTTTTAAATAGTTTTATTCCTTAAAGTTTATGTGTCAATCAGGTTTATGTTTGTGAAAACGCTGAGAAATAAATTCTCCTTCACCTTAAGAACTTGGTTATTGATGAGAAGTCAGTGAAAATTCAAAACATTTTGCAAGTTATTAAGAAAATTAAAAACTCAGGAAAAACAGTCTCCCCTAAGGTGATTGCACACGACTCCGGTTTATAAATTTTTCAGGCCCTGATTTGGATTGTAAAAATGTGCCAGCCAGATAAATTTGACTCCGGACGCAAATACTTGAATCGTAAACAAAGCAGTTGGTAGGAATTTGGAAGGTTGCTTTTTTTCAAATGCAGATTAGCCGTTTCGAGATAAGCGACAAAAGGAAAGATTTATGTTCATGCAAATTTTTTTGGTGTGGGTTATGATATGATAAGTTGAGCTCCGAAGTTGATGGACTATGCTCAATTTTATTACTGATCATTTATAAGGGTGGAAGAAACACACCACAGAGGGAGCATTTGTTGATGAATGTGCACAATGATTCCATTCAATACAAAAGGCGGAAAAAAAAAAGTCTAAAAATAGATTTTACATAGCAAAGTTATGTGTTTAAAAGTAATGTTAAGCCACTTATTTCAAATATGCTATCTTAATAAACGTATTGGGTTTCAGAGATATGGCCACTTTATGGTCTCCTGGAATATCCGGAGCATCCGATAAAATGGTAAATTCATTAGTCTCGTCCTAAACCCATACGATTTTTTTCAAAACTATTTGTACAAAAAATGTTCAAAACTAAAGCGATGTGGAGAACAATTTATGGCTCTGGGTGGCCATTGCATGGTCTTTCGGAAGTTCCGGAACATCCGTAACATTGATAATTCAGCAATTGCATACCAAAAAAATGAAGTGGATCTCAGAATTTCGCAATATTTTCGGAAAATTTATGACTTAAATTTTTCCTTTTGTCATTAGGGTGACCCATTTTGAAATAGGGCGGTCCAAAAAACGAGAAGAAAATTATAACTTTTAAACCACTTTTTGAACCGAATTTCAATTTTTATGATGAAAGAAAATGAAAAAAAGGGTTATAGTTTTAGGAAAAAGTAGGAATATAAAAGGATAAAATCTTATAATTTAAATCTATTTTAAAAATATGTAGTTTTTATTATTTTGGTGGCAACTACAATTATTCTATTATCAATTTTAAAACTCAAAATCCGGCTAATTAGCTTAAAGTCTGCACTTTCTTCTGACAGGAAATCATCTAATCCTGTTAGGCTGCATTTTGGGGACAGATTGAATTATTACATATGACACATATTAATGTAATGCAACGTGATCACACATACTATTGCAACCGAAGCACTCAGTGGAAGTTTGATCCCGTCTTCTGTCGGAAATGTTTGTTTCAGCAAAACAAAAAGCTTGTCATTGGACTATGTACAATTTACACTCTAAGAGAATGGAGTTTGAAGTTTTGTAACAACCAAAGTATAGGAAAAACGAGATGAAAATGGGGTGGGGGGAATTGACTTATATTTTTCCTCAATGTTGCGTTACAATTTATGACTCTTAATGTGTGCACGTTGGCTTCTGTTATTTTGCTTTCTTTTTTAACCCTTTATTTAGCAAAACATGTTTGTTAACTTTTCTTTACGCTCGATGATGACTGTGCTAAAACATTTCATATAATCCGCTAAATGTCAACCATAGTAAATGAAGCATAAGATTAGCTGAAAAGCTTATGTTAAACCGAGTAACTTGTTTATGTTTATTCACATAACATGTAAATTTATTTGAAAATAAAAACCTAAATTTATGAACCAATCTTGATATCTGGCCCTTTTTACACTTCCCTGGGAGTAAAAGGAATACGATACCGGATGTGGCCATTGTGGTCCTGGAAACTTGATATCATCACCATTGCACTTATTTTTGAGTTTTAAGATGTTATTTGATGTGTCACATGATGGGTTTTGATCCAAATCCGAATCTGACAACTTTCCCGGGAGTAGCCGGAACATCAACCCGGATGTAGCCAATGTGGTTGTGGACTTTTGATATCATCACCATTGGACTTATGTTCGAATTCTCATGTAATTTGAGATGTCGCATAATGGGTTTTGGCCACTTCCCCGGGGGTATCTCCGGAACCAGTTAACCGTTTCCAATAAATTCAAAAGCTACATACATAGCTTTTCTGGTGCGAAAGAACCACTCTTTTTGTACTTCTGAACAATTTTGACAACCGTATCTTTAGGTATCTGAACGACATTAGCAATTTGACGCTAGCTTTTACCGCACTTGTGATGCTCTATGATAAGTTTTCGGATATTCAGCGAAATTTGTGCGTTTTTAGGCATTTCGAAACAAGAGAACTCAAATTTGAATCACGAAAGCTTCTACACTACGAAACGATAACTGTATGCAATGTTTACATTCGAAAAAGTGACAGGATACGCTCAATACACGGCAAAATGGTACTAAGCATGTTTGGGTGGATAAACTTGTTTTGCATGTTTTACTTCCCTTTTCTGTTGATCTTGGCATAGATTTTCAAGAGCAAGATTAATTCAAGTATATTTAATGATATAATGATATAATGGACCAAACGCATAACAACACTCATGTTATCAACTAATATTTGAATCGATAACAGGAAAATTGTAAATTTGAAGGAGGGGTGGATATACTTATTTTACATACTGTATAGGGCTACAGTACCTTCCATTTGGCGGTTGTTTCATTCGAATCGGTTCAGTAGTTGTTTGAGAAACTGAGTTGGAAATTTCGTTACACACATACACTACACACACATATTCACACACAGCAATGTATTCAGTTCATCGAGCTGAGTTCGTTGTATATAACACTCGGCCTTCCAAGGCCAAAAGCCGGTTTTCTAAGATAAATACAAATACACTTCATTGTAAGAACGGTAATTCCGTGATAATCTAGTACAAGATTTTTAATTTACTAAATTTACGAGTTTCCCAGACATTCCAGGACTCTGGCCTCTCGGAAACGTATTTGCGCAAATTTGCGCAAGATGAAACGCAGATTTTCGGAAAGCTCTGGACCAAAAGCCGGTTTTCTAAGATAAATACAAATACACTTCATTGTAAGAACGGTAATTCCGTGATAATCTAGTACAAGATTTTTAATTTACTAAATTTACGAGTTTCCCAGACATTCCAGGACTCTGGCCTCTCGGAAACGTATTTGCGCAAATTTGCGCAAGATGAAACGCAGATTTTCGGAAAGCTCTTCAAAAAAAATCTTGAAAATAAGCCTATTGTGAAGTATGTGCGCGTGTGTGCTCATATTTGAAAGCTTAGTTGAATTTTTTTCCGATGCTCCATACATTTTATATGGGACTTAAAAAATCACGATCATGTAAAACCTATACTTTGAAAAATTTTGGAGAGCGCAATTTCCGTCCAATCTTCATGAAATTTTGGAAAAAGAAATTTCAAATAGTGTACAAAAATACCAAAATGTGTATATTGTAAAATGAGGAAGTTGATTTTTCGACTTTTTTCCGCCTTGGAATCACTGTGCGGTGGTCCTTATCCTTGTTATTCCTGCTTCTTTACGCCAGGTAGACGACCTACCCTATCGAACCCATCAATACATGGTGCAGGACCAACGGCTTTACTTCACTTCCGAAGGAAGACGTGATCAGAGATTTTTCGTTTCAGAAAATCCCATCGGCGCCGACCGGATACCTAACCGACTGAGATAAGAGGCAACCACGCTTTCCTGACAACCAAAATGCACGTATATTGAAAGTTGTTTTCCTGATAAACAAACAAATAAGAAGGCAAACAAATCGCTTATAGAAGGCAAAAATATTGCCTTTACGGGGCAAAGTCCATTGTTTTTACAAGCAAATTCTTTTGTTTTGTTAATGGTTTTATTTGGGTATATTATTTGTTTTTTTATATATTAACAATTTTGATTTAAAAAATTTTGCGGTGTGAATCGGTTTATGTTCTTGTGGAGCATCGTTGAAAAGAAAAAATTTTCCGTTTATATGTTAAAAATTTTCTTTTTTTGTTTAATGTAAAAAAAATTATATATTATAGCAAAAATATATGGGTTTATATTATAATTTGTGTATGGTTATATGTGTTTTTGTGTTTTCTGTTGTGTGGTGGGGGGTGGTGGAAAAGTTTTGAAAGCGGAAATGAAAATAATTTTTTTTTTGGGAAATCACTTTTATTGCTCAGTTTAGTCTCCCATAAGATCAATACACTTGGTCCAACGATCTTCCAACTTTGTTGTCCCATCACGGAAGTGACTTTCTGGAAGGCCTGCAAAATACTCCTCTACGACGGCTATAACCTCTTCGTTTGATGAAAAATGCTTTCCACGAAGGAATTTTTTGAAGTGTGAGAACAGCCAGAAGTCAGAGGGAGCTAAATCTGGCGATTTTCATCCAACTGGTCCAAAAGGTCACAATAATAATCAGAGTTGATTGTCTTACCAGTTTGGAGATAATCTATCAATAAAATTCCTTTTGCATCCCAAAAAAAACTGACGCTAACACCTTCTTGGCCGATTTCTGGACACGAACTCGCTTCGGAGCCGAAGTGCCTGGTTCACACCACTCCTTAGCCTCTTGTTTTGATTCAGGATCATGGTGGTAGACCCAAGTCTCATCCATAGTGATGAATCGACGCAGAAAATCCTTTTTATCCTTTCGAAATTGCTCCAAATGTTGCTCAGAAAGTCGCATTCGAACGTGTTTTTGTTGCATTGTTAGCAAATGCGGCACCCATTGTGCACACAGTTTTTTGAAACCCAAAACTTCAGCCAAAATATGCCATGTTGTTCCATGTGAGATGCCTATGGTGTCAGCTATCACATCCACAGTCGATCGATGATCTTCCAAAACCATATCCTGTATTTTCGCTATGATTTCTGGTGTTGATGCACTTTTTGGACGTCCTGAGCGTGGATCGTCTTCAACGCTTGTACGGCCACGCTTAAACTCCAAAACCCATCGGTGAACGGTTGGAAATGAAGGAGAAGACTCCTTTAATACTTTCACCATCTTTGCATGGATCTCAGTAGCCGATAAACCTTCCAAAACAAAGAATTTAATCACTGCACGATATTCGGATTTTTCCATTGTTAAAAAATACACTGACACGTCAACTTCAAATGGCTTGTAAACAAAGAATGAATTGACAGATCGAAATGAAATTTTGAGTACGTTCTTATGAAAGATGAAATATTAAAATGGCGTAGAAATTTTGGTTTTTCTACTGCTCCATAGATGTCGCTTTCAAAACTTTTTGACTAACCTACACTTCAGTTATCAAAATGTCGTCGAAGGAAGAGAAGCAACGCTGCACGTGCATAGCGAAAATCCAAACTACTCTCACGCCAACTTGGCGAAATTGTTGAATGTGGCTAAATCAACTGTTACCAACGTATTAAAAGTGTTCGGTGAACGTTTGTCGACAGCCAGGAAAGCTGGATCGGGGGAAATCGAAACCGGAGGCCACAGTGACGACAAAAAGAGTTGCCCACTGTTTCAAGCGGAACCCCAACCTCTCCGTCATAGGTGTCGCAAGGAAGCTGGGATTGGCACCTTCAACCATGGATAGAGCTAAAAACGATCTAGACTGTCGACTTACAAGAAAGTGGTGACTTCAAGTCACGACGATAAACAAAACACGTCTGCCAAAGCACGATCGCGAAAGTTGTACACGACGATGCTGACGAAGTTTGATTGTGTGATACAGGACTTACGTCAAGGCAGACTTTAAACAGCTTCCTGGACAGGAATTTTATACGGCAACCGGACGGGGAAAGGTGGCAGATATTTTCAAGCACATTAAACTGTCAAAGTTCGAGAAGAAATATCTGGTGTGGCAGGCCTTCTCTACCTGTGGCTTGAAGAGCAACGTTTACATTGCGACCGGAACCGTCAACCAGGAAATTTATTTGAGCGAGTGCCTACAAAATCGTCTACTGCCTTTCCTGAAGCGACACAATTGTTCCGTTCTATTTTGGCCGGATTTGGCATCTTGCCATTACGAAAAAATGGCCCTGGAGTGGTATGCTGCCAACAACGTTCGAGTGGTGCCGAAGGACAAGAACCCTCCCAACACGCCAGAGCTCCGCCCAATCGAACAATATTGGGCCATCGTCAAGCGGAACCTTAAGAAGACTCAAAAAAAAAAAAAAAAAAGCTGTTGTGAGCGACAGCTCACAACAATATTCAAATCTTAGCTGAATATTTTTCCTGTATTCTGTATTAACTGAACTTGAAAAGAAAAAGAATTTGACTTATTAATAAAAACTGTGATCGACTCACACACATTACTGTTTGACAAAATTTTGATCGGAACACCCTTTATTCATCGCAATTTCTGATAACGGGATTACGAAGCCGTGGTTCAAACCAAGTGGCCGAGCCATCAACCATGAAGTCTACCAAACAGAGTGTTTGCAGAAAATGCTCATCACGTACTTTCAGAAACATCACTCGGATGGAGAATACGTGTTTTGGCCGGACAAGGCATCATCACACTACGCGAAGACGACGCTAACGTTCCTGGAGAGCCAAAATATACCATTTGTGCCAGAAGACCGGAATCTGCCTAATCTGCCGCAGTGTCGTCCTATCGAAAACATTTGTTTGTCTATTTATCTGCACTGTATACAAGGGTAATTGGAAGGCCAAGGACAAGAAGCAACTCATCAACAGGATCAGATGCAACATCCGGAAACTTGATGTGGCAACCGTCCAGCAATCATGTGCTAAGCTGCGCCGTACGACGGACCACGGCCCATATGCTAATATTCGAAGACTAAGGCCAACCCTTTCTATAAAATAAATCAGATTGAACTGTACTTCTTCGTTGTTGTTTTTTCCGGGCCATTCTTTCCATTCACGATTCCAAACACGAAAGGACTTCGACGAGGCGAATGTCTTTCCTGTCTTTTGTTCATAATTGCGCTCGAAGGTGTTATGAAACGTGAGGACATTAACATGCTGAGTGACTTTCAATAAATCCAATCAGTTTATATGTATTGCTGACGACGGGTATATGTCGTAAGAACGTTCCAGGCAGTTGCTGATCAGTACATCAAGCTGAAACGTGTAGCAGAAAACGTTGGATGAAAGGTGATACGTCGAAGACTATGTGTCCGTTGGCAGGGACCGATCATGATAGGGCTTGCTTAGGCCCAGCTGTGATAATCGATGAATTTGTGTACCATGGATCATTGATTACGTCGGATAACAACTGCAGCAGAGATATTCGGAGACACATTATTGTCGGAAGTCCTGCTTACTATGGACTCCACAAAACCCTGTGGTTTGGTTAACTTCACCTCCAGGCCAACAATCCCGCAAAAATGGTCGAATCTAACTGGATCAAGAAGTGTGGAACAATCGAAGAGCTAGGGACAAGCCAGACCTCAGCCGAGTAAACGCAGCTGCGGTCCTTTTGGGACGTTGGCTTAGTATAAGTAAGTACCATAAGTTTCTTCTTTGAACACCGCACTCGAGAAGCGTCAGCAGGTTGGTGCCTTTACATTTTTTGATTATGCCAAAGCAAGGTGCCGCATTTTCTGGCAGTGACAAAATTATAAAAAATGGGAATCTCGAAATGGTTGACACGGTGGATACTACCTTATCTCACTGAGCATAGTGCATTCGTACGCATTAATGGAGTGACCTCGGCACCTTTCGTAGTCACATCTGGCGTACCCCAAGGAAGTCATTCGGGCGCGTTACTGTTTGTTCTATTCGTACTGCAACGATATATGCAGTACTGTAAAGTCCTCAAAGTCTATGTTTGCTTATGACCTGAAATTCTTTCGAGTAATAACCTCATTGCCCAAGTAACATTCCCAAACTATCCAACTTTATTAAGTTTTATCAAAGTTTTATGAAAGCCACTAGAAAACAATAGGTTTCATATTTAAGTCGGGTTTATGAGAATCTACACAACTTGTTTACAACGATCTTAAAACCTTGGTTATTTTTAATTCCTTTTACTCCGATCAAAAATTTTATTTCTACTTTATGAACTCGTAAAATGATGTTTTAAAATGCTGTTTTAGGACTCGTTCATATTATCTTGTTATGGTCAGTTGAAAAAGCATTTTTAAACCATTTTGCCTCTATTAAATGCATTATACGGCCAAATAGTTTTATAGTAGTCATTGCGAAGATAAATTGGCTTATTGGCAAAACTGTGATTTTTTCCAATCGCCATATTGAAATATAAGAAATAATTGAAGTGTGGAAAAATAAATGCACCAAATTTTAAATGTTATGCAAATGAACTAAAGATCGGAGACCAATTTCGGCATTCTTGTAGATATCCTTATTAAGCTCTATAAATCTTCAGGAAATTCATGATTAATTCATCGAATATATTTGTTTCAATTTTGTTTTTGTTGTTGTGAACTCGTCTAATTTCCGCGGCGCATTAATTTTCGGCTCTTAGCGTGCCAATATTCACCATCAAATTAAATGCGCATATGATTTGGAGACACGTTTTTCTTAGATATTATTTACTGCTAAATGAATCAGAAGAGCAGAGAATCGAACGAAACAAAAGAACAAAAACCAACCACGATATCACAGTAAAGTTTGACCATTTAGCCGTATGTTAGTTTTCATGGCAGCCAATAGGCTTTATGAAGGTTCTCAAGTAGTCCTAACATCTTTCACTAGAACATTTCCAAAATCTTCATGATCTTATAAGGTTTTATTAACTTGTTTTCACAACCGTCTATAGAGTGGGCAACTTTGTATAAATTTCGGCTTTAAAGAAGCATAGAGGAGGTGGTGGTAGAAAAAAAATAGCTTTGAATGTAGTTTTATCAACAAAGCCGGGAGGAGTGCTATACGGCTGGAATAAAACTAAAATTGTTCCTTGGCTGGTTGATAGATGTGCCATCCAAGTGGATATCGACTTATTGTTAAATTAGTGCTTACTCAACGGAATTTAAGTAAATGTACGGAAATGTAGTGCCATCTCATTCTGCCGAACTAGAAACACTACGGTTTTTGACTATAAATATCTTCAGCCAGCATCATTATATTGGGTTGATACTGTCAAAGATTTGGACATTCACCTAGACAGTAAGTTAAATTTCAATCAAATTTTTGGCTTTATAAAACGAAACAGGCAGTATATTGTTTGAAAACGATCTACTGCTCACTTGAGCGCAGTATACTTGATTGTGGTGTGCTTATGTGATCACCTTACCATGCTGCCCAGAGTAGTCGGATCGAGCGAATTCAATGGGACTTTTTTACGATATGTGCTGATAATGCTACCATGGAATAATTCTGTACGTCTACCACCTTACGAACATCCATGCGCCCTAATAAGATTGCCTTCTTTGACAAACAGGAGAGCGGCAACGTCTTTTTGTGTTTGACGTCTTGAACAACAATGCAGACTGTCCTGTGCAGCTGAGCAAAATCCAGTTCAACGTTCTTCCCAGATCAAACCGGCACGCAGATGTCCTTCGGCTTCCCTATCATCGCACCATTTCTGGACAAAATAACCCATTCGATATTTGCTGCCATCATTTTAACGAATCTGTATCTGTACAATTTGATTTTAGAGTATACAAGACTATTTTCAAAATTATAATAAGTATATAGCAAGAACTGTCTGTGCGATAAACTCGAAGACAAGAAATAAATAAATAAATAAATAAGCACTTGGTTTCAAACAGCTGAATAGTGTGTTTTTGTAAATGGACACTTTGAAGAAGAATGTGTTTTATCGAAGAAAGCTTCAAACAAGGTAAACTCAATTCGTTGATTGGTAGCTGATAGTGATTGAGAACCTGTTAGAACAAAATCTGCTCTTGAAATCAATCGTTTAATCAACATCTCAATCCGTTAATCCGACCGACCATTCAACTAGATTTCAACACTTCACCGATTGCCACACACATAGAAGCTCAACCTCTTAAATGCGACAGACAGTCTCCCCCGGTTGGCGGTGGAAGAGAACTCCAAGAGCCCCCAAGTATGTTGCTAATTGCGTTATACACAAGCACACAATACGGGTAACACCTCTTGCCAGTTTGTATTGAAGTGGAGATTCAGAGTAAAACCGCGAAGCAGACTTCTTGCAAGAACGTGTTAATGTTGCATAAATTTAGACGCCCACTGGAAGTGTGCAGTCAATTTGGTTGGTACGGAGATGCTGATCCACTCCACTCAGCTAAAAGTAGTCGCTCCACCCGAGCCGGGTCTGCGGCGAGGAGATCAACTTTTTTGAGGTTAAGTGTCTGAGCCCAACAACGCACGTCACCGGTGCAAGTATGGTAAATCTTTGCCCAAAAGCTTTTTACTCAACATACAACGCAACCAACGAAACAACTTTGTGGTACCTACTAGTGTTAATTGGATATCACGCGCACTGGAAATAAAGCTGACATATTTGTTACTTATGGTTGACAGATTGGACTGGTCCATGCGATAGTGGTTCTCGTTCTGGGCGCGCACTTTACGATTTGTTTGTATTCGCATCTGTTGCTAAATGGTTGCATTTCAATTTGCGTGGATTAGCATTTCTTGTTTTCGGAATGCCTGTTTTTTAAGCTGTTTCGTTCTATAGAGTTGAAATTTTTAATTTACAACACTATGACCACTTATTTGACAGCTTAAGGTGAAAGATTTTTCTCAAAAGATTTGAACGATGCAAAATGGGGAACTTGGTTTACAGGAATCAACAGCCGATAACGATAATCAAAAGCATCTCAACCAAAAAACAACCTTAGCTTGACAATTATTTTCACTCCATCCCACTGAGTCACGCAAAATTCGGAAAGAATTGTCACGCATTTTAGCCATCTGGAATAGAAGGTGAACGAAATGCTTCCGCCGGGTGGCTCGAGCACGAAGTATATTGTACGTAAGGCCTTAAGTGCTACCTGCCTACGCCCAGAAGCCGCCAACTGAAGAGAAAAAAAAACGCGAAATGCCAGATATATTAAAGGCAAGTTTGGGAACCTGTCATCTTCCTCTTTCCTCGCAAAGACCTACCTCTACACGATTAAAACCTGCTCGACAAAATTGAAAGACACGAAGCAAGCCTAGAGAGAAAGGAATAAAAAATGTGCTTAGAGATTTTTATCCAGTCAATTGTGATTATCATATGGTTTTGGCAGATTTAGATTTCCCGCGATGTTTGGGCGAAGGAGACATGATCTTGGGTGACAGATTGATTGACGCTAAATAGTGAAAATACGAGTGTCGTTTTTGGGGCCGAGATTTACAGCTGGTGGAATTTGTTTCAATTTGTTTGGAAATTAGAGTGCTTTCCACGTTGAGCAAATGGCTCACTAATCGGTTTGAGTTAGGGTAATTTAATCTTGCTTCGAATGGAAGTGATTATAGAATTCTACAGACTGTTGACACGTTAATTTTTTAAGCTTGCGTTGGCAATGTACATATGCACTCTAGGAATGAATCTTGAACTTTGGTTACATTGTGTATTGAGATCGTGATCGCTTCAGCAATTCGATAATCAGACACAGTTACCGCCTTTTCGAAAGTTATATTAATTCGCTCACTTGTAGCTAATCAATGAATCGCTGAAAGAACTTAGGAATTGAAAAGCATCAGTGGAATGCAAAAATATTAGCCTACTACCCCGTTCTCACTACAACCTATATTACGTGATATAGAGTATCTTGATATCAAATGCCATAAATAACGTAATATAGGTTGTAGTGCGAACGGATTGTATGGGGTTAAACCTAATCTTTACAATCTAAGCAGAGTCCATTGTGCACACATCTTACGTGTTTGTTAATCTAATCTAATCTAATCTAACGCCAACACAGACAATTCTTGAATGAAGCCAGAAAAATGTTGAATATATAGTGTTCCGGTAATTATAAATACACTAATGATTAACCGTCAATTCAAAATGCGTGCAGTATTCAACCATCTTTTGGCTGCGTCATGTTGTTTACATCCAAATTAAACTAATGGTGTCATTTTTTTTCAATTTTTCGCACGGAAGTTTGAAAATGCGTGGTCTTTCTCCCGAGCAAAGAAAACGGATTGTGCACAAACGGTGCACCGTCGGTGGTCTTTCGATCAGAAAACTGGCTAAGGAAGAAGGTGTGAGCGTCGGAGCAGTTCAAACCGCATTGCGGAAGTATCAACAACAGTGCTATTTCGTAGATTCCCCGAGACGAGACCGGGAAAACCCGGTCCCGCTGACCCTACAATCGACAGAAAGGTAAGGGACTATTTCAAGCGTCATCCTTCAGCATCAGTACGAGATGTGGCGAAAAAGCTAAGTACTTCGGCGACTAATGTTATGCGTGCCAAGGAGAGAATGGGCCTGCAGACTCGTCGGAAGCAGAAGCAGCCAAAACGAAGCACCAAACAGGCTGAATATGTGAAACCGAGGGCTCGAAAGCTGTACGACAAACTGCTAACCGAAAAATCAGGCTGTGCTATCATGGACGATGAAACCTACATAAAAATCGATAATAAAACTCTGCCGGGACCACAGTTTTAAACCTCGCCCAAAGGAAGGGATGTTCCTGAATCAGTGAAAGCCATTTACACCGACAAATTCGGAAAGATGTTAATGGTGTGGCAGGTCGTATGCAGATATGGAAAAACATCTCGTCCATTAATTACGGCAGACACAATGAATGGTCAAATCTACGTGAAGAAGTGTGTGCAAAAAAGGTTTCTACCCTTGATCAAACAGCATAACAAGCCAACAATGTTTTGGCCTGATCTTGCTTCCTGCCATTACTCTAAATATGCACTAGAACTATGTCGTATTTGTACCAAAATAGATAAATCCACCAAACTGCCCAGAGATTCGCCCTATCGACACTTTCTGGGCTTTGATGAAGGCGAGGCTGAGAAAACACATGAAACCAGCGGATAGTGTTGAAAAATTTAAGAAAGATTGGCCAAAAGTTGTAAAAATGATAGGAGAAAGCACTGTGCAGAAGCTTATCAGTAGAGTTAAGGGAAAAGTTAGAGAACTCGCCTACCCTACGAAAAATCAAGCAAATTGAAATAAAGATGAAAAGAAAACACTGTTATTTATTGAAATGAAATTACAGAGACAATTTCCTTCCGTGCATCCATTGATAGGAAGAGAGTAGGGTAGGAAGAGCAAACAACCGCTAGGCATCAGGTTGCTCTAGCAAATAGAGTGACTAAGAGGAATCCTATTATTCGAATATTGTTATCTATATATCTAATACCAATACATGTTAAGTTGAATTAGTTGGTGTTATTTAATTTGTTTATCCGATCACTGGTTGTGGTGGAGGTACTCAGTGTGAGTTTTCACAGGAGTACTATTCCCTTCGCTGTTATCTCTTCATCGTTCGGTGGTAAATTGGTTCCTGGGTGAAGTCTGAGAGGGAATTCCTCAAGACTGTTCGCCATTTTATCCCAACATTATTGACTATGTTTAAGAATAAAATAATCAAAAACCACAGTATGGTCATTTTTATTTGATAAATAACTGTATTTATATTTTTCGGAACAGTCTATACTTCAATTATTTTTCTTTTCTTTTTTACATATGTGTCATTTCATCGATGCACTACATATACCAAAACGGCCAGCGAACAAGATGGTTCATAAGAACTCGGATCAATTTAAATCGACGATTCAAGATTTTATAAAATCCAGTAGATAGAAGAAATGTGGACATCTTACACAAAAAAAATAATTTTGACAAGCGCGTAAAATTTCCCCTCGTTTTATTCCAAGCCAAAGGAGGCGTAAACAACGAAATTGTTTGCAATCTTTCATGCGCCATACAACAATGTTTGCAATCTTTCATACAACAGGCTAGATTCAGGCGTTATCTGGCTTAAATTTACATGAAATATCTCATTATTTTCTGCGAAATCTAGCATTCCCTTTATGTGCAATTCAATGTTTCTTTTTATCTGTGTACCGAACATTCCGTTTTTAGTTATTTTATTTTCAGGGTTATTCTGCGCGGCGTATGAAGTGAGACGTCTCGAGTCATTTGAGTCACTCAATTCTGGCTGGCGCTTGAGGTGAGAGTAGTCACTTTGAATGAATCCGATGAACTCTCACCTTAATCTCACAGTCGTTTTTAGGTGACGAAAGTCGTTCTGAAGTGACGATTTTAGGTGGCAAAAGTCGACACCTTTCAATCAGGCGACTGGGCACTGACTGATATACGAATGGTCTATAATGATATAAAATTATTACTTTAAATTTTACATGCAACTGTTTGATGCTTGATACTTGATTTGATGGCATTACAGCTTTATGTAAATTTGTTTTTCTTGATGATAAACATTTTTTATTTTCAACATTTTCAATTAAAATGATTTCGGATGGGCAAAGCGCACAGAAAAAAAGGAAAAACACTTTTTATTGTAAGCACGTTTTAATCTACGATCGAAAAGTTTTAATGACAACATGAGAATGAGAATAACAAAGGAAAAGATACAGTTCAGTGGCGGTTACAGTAGAGGCGTTCAATGCAGTAAGGTTGCCAGGGTTGCCATTCCAACAGCGCCCCTCAACCGCAGCAACTCACCAAGCCGACATTAGCCCGGTGACGTCGAAGTGCAGCCACTGATAGACCCTTGGTCATCATGTCCGCCGGTTGTTCCATGGACGAAATGTATTGAATACGAATCCGCCCATCCTTCACCAAATCACGAAGAAAATGGAATTTTACATCCACGTGCTTCAGCCGTCCGTGGTTCTTGCAATCCTCCGCAATCCTGATCGTCGACTGATTGTCTTCGAAGAAGACCACCGGAAGTTCAACGACCACTCCGATATCATCCAGCAGACGAGTCAGCCAAGCTTCATAACAAGCCGCAGCACACAATGCGTTCAGCTCCGCTTCCGTAGACGAAAGTGAAACCACCTGCTGTTTACGCGTCAGCCAACCGATAGTGCATCCAGCGACTTTGAAGAGACATCCACTCACGGACCGTCTGTCCACTGGATCGTTAGCCCAGTCCGCGTCGGAAAAGATCTCAACCATCGGAGCCTTCGAATTAGCACGATACATCAAACCAACATCCAAAGTCCCCTTTATGTATCGCAAGATACGCTTCAAGTACGTCCAGTGTTCATCCGTGGGGCAACTTTGAAACTGGCTGAAGAAATTGATGGATGCCGACAGATCCGGCCTTGTCGTGAGCGATGCGTACGTTACACATCCCACAAGCTCTCGGTATGGCTTCGAAGTACGTTTCTCCTCTTCACCTTTCGCCAGCTTCAGACGGTGCTCTATAGGAGTCGACGCCGGCTTGCAGTCCTCCATTCCAAAACGGCGCAAAAGATCTTCCAGGTACTGTCGCTGACTGATGCGCAACACTCCAGTCTCCACATTGCGATCGATTTGCATTCCCAGAAAGCTCTTGATCTCGCCCGCATCGGTCATCTCGAATTCGGAGGCAAGGCAACGCTTCACCACTTCCACAGCCTTCAGCGATGGTCCAGCTACAATGACATCATCGACGTATAGCACGATGATCACCTTCTCACCACCGATATTCCAAACATAAAGGCACTGGTCGTTGGAACTCCGACGAAAACCCATCCGGCCCTCCACGAACCCATGGAAACGGTCATTCCATGATCGCGAAGCCTGCTTCAATCCGTAAATCGATTTCTGCAAACGACAGACTTGATCCTTCCCGTTCTCGAAGCCTTCGGGCTGCGCCATAAATATCTCCTCCTTCAGCTGACCGTTGAGGAATGCCGTCGTGACATCCATCTGGTGGATCGTCATCTTGTCCTTGTTTGCCAGAGCCAACACTGTCCTTAGCGTATCAAGCTTGGCCACCGGAGAATACGTTTCTTGGTAGTCGAAGCCGTATCTCTGGCTGAAACCTCTAGCCACCAACCGAGCCTTATACCTGTCGGGTTCCCCATTCACGCCACGCTTGACTTTGAAAACCCACTTGCTCGTAATCGGCGTCCGGTTTGCCGGTAGCTGTGCCAGTGTCCAGGTTTCGTTCTTCCGCAAGGAGTTCATCTCTTCGTCGACAGCCTGTTTCCATCTGCACCAATCTTCCCGTTTCTGAGCCTCCGCCAGCGATTTCGGCACATCCTGCACGTAGTTCACGGCACTCAAAGCGTATGCCGCGTAGTCGACAACGTACTCTTGATGCCACGATGGAGGGCGCCGCTCTCGCTGAGGTCTTCCAGATTCCACAACAACATCCGACTCCGCGCCAGCGTTCTCCGATCCATCGTCCTCAGAAAGACTTCCGAATTCTTCATCCGACGCTTCTGAAACGGGTTCGTCTGCACCTTCGGCGGAACTACCACCCGATTCATCGCCAGAATCCTCCGGCTAAGCTTCAGCTACTGGAGGTAGCTCGAATGTGTCTCTGGGGCGAATCACAGCAGAATGTTGCTTCGTCACCTCCGATGGACCAGCTTCTGATTCGACGAAATCTACATCCCGAGCATGAATGATCTTCTTCGACGACGGGTTCCATACACGGTAACCGTTGTGGGCGTACCCGACAAATACGCCTTTCCAAGCCTTCGGATCCATCTTCTTGCGTAACTTCTTCGGCACGTGAACGAAGACAGCACATCCGAACGCGCGCAACTTAGAGACATCCGGCTTTCGGCCCTCCCACAGCTCGTAGGGAGTCACTCCATCATCAATCGCGCTAGACGGGCTTCGGTTCACCAAGTACGTCGCTGTCTGTATGGCAGGTGCCCAGAACCGCTTGTCCACACCAGAATCCTCCAACATCGAACGCGTTCGCTCCACGAGTGTGCGGTTCATCCGCTCGCTGACGCCGTTCTGTTCGGGCGTGTGTGGAACCGTCCATTCAACTTGGATTCCCTTACGCCTACAAAAATTGTCAAATTCCGTGCTACGGTACTCACCTCCGTTGTCGCATCGCAATCAGCTGATTCGAACACCGAACTTTGCAGTGACCAACGCCTCATACTGTTGGAACAGGTCGAACACCTCAGTTTTGCGACCCATCAGGAACGTCATCGTGAAATGGCTCCAATCATCGATGAACGTCACAAAATAATGTTCACCTCCAACACCATCAGGTGAGACCGGTCCGCATACATCGGAGTGGATCAGCTCCAGCACACGCGACGAACGTTTCTCAGTACGTTCCGGAAACGGCTTCCGGGTCTGCTTGCCAACGACGCATGGCTCGCACACAACGACACTCTTGTCAGTTTTTCCACCGGTCAGCTCGAGTCCCGTGACCATATTCCCGGAAATAAGCTTCTCGAGACTTCGCGAATTCAAATGGCCGAACCGACGATGCCATAGTTCCAGATTTTTCGGTATCCGTCCACACGTCAACATGGAACCACTCGCACTACATTTGTTCGTGAAAAGATCGAGCCTGTACAGTTTTCCACAACGAGAACCCATCGCGACGGCTTCCGATCCGCGATAGATAACAACTCGTCCGTTTTCGTACGTCACTCGCATACCCGCATCATCCACCCTCATCACGGAAAAGAGATTGCATCGGGATTCCGGCACAAACAAAACGTTCTTCACTGTGCATTCCACTTCCGTCCCGTTGACGTTCGACACCACTTTAATCGTCCCGGAATGTTTGGCTACTATCGATTCACCATGCTTCGCGACGGCGATCTCAACCGGACACTTCAACGGCTTCAAGTTCACGAACAACGTCTTATCGTTAACGATGTGATCCGAGCATCCCGAATCGATGAACCACTGTACGCGACACTCTTCAGCGAACGGTTTCTTCTTTTTAATTTCACCACCCACCGAGCCACCCACAGCAGCAAAACAAACACCACTCGGTCCGGACTCCGCTGCGTGCGCTTTCGGTGTGTATTTTTCGCGAGATTTCTCACCACTTTTCTGTACCTTTTTCGTAGGGCAGTCGGACAGCTTGTGCCCTTCCTGCTTGTACCCGAAGCACTTAAACTTCTTCTTCTTCGGCACCTTGGCACCGACGAAAACAGCTGATCCGTTCTTCACTGGTTGTTCACTATGCAGTCCCAGTCCTTTCCGCTTCGTTTCCTCATCCAAGAGGCGGCACTTCACGAATTCCATATTCAAGTTTGCCTCTGGCATCGTTTCTAAAGCGGTAACTACCGTGTCGAACGCAGAACCCAGTGTGAGCAAGAGATGGCAAATCACGTCTAGCTCCTCCATTTCTGCCCCAGTTCCACGGTACTCACGCACTAACCGATCGAAGACGAGAAAGTGTTCTTGCAAGGTACCGCCCTCATACCGCAATGCCAGCATCCTACGTTTAAGATGCATGCGGCTGGCGATACTGCGTCGCTCGAAGACCCTGCTCAGAGCCGTCCAGATCTCCTTCGGCGTGCGCTTTCCCTGCACAAACTCCAGCTGGGAATCGTGGATTCGGGACAAAATCATAGATTTGCATCTTCTTTCCTTCTTCTTCCATTTTTCACGCTCCTTTTCCTTCCGTTGCTTCACTTCCGCGGTGTCGCCGGGTTCCTCTTTCAGCGCATCAACATCGCCAATCTCCGTCTCGAGGCACCCGAGCAGTTCGTGCTCCTCAAGCAGCACCTGCATCCGAAATTTCCACGACGCGAAATTAGCACCATCGAAAAGCGGCAAGTGGAACCGTTCAACGCGGTCTTCCTCGGCCATCCCGACAATCACTTTCACTATTTATCCGTAGACCGTTCCGAAACGATCTGGGCCCAGAACCTAAAATGATTTCGGATGGGCAAAGCGCACAGAAAAAAAGGAAAAACACTTTTTATTGTAAGCACGTTTTAATCTACGATCGAAAAGTTTTAATGACAACATGAGAATGAGAATAACAAAAGAAAAGATACAGTTCAGTGGCGGTTACAGTAGAGGCGTTCAATGCAGTAGGGTTGCCAGGGTTGCCATTCCAATGATATATGGGCATTGACCTTTGTTGTTTCATCAGAAAATATCTCGTGATCCTTCGTATATAGGATCCTTTGTATATCTTCAGCAAATTTGTTCATTAGATCAAGGCCTTCAGGATGGTAAACTTAAAAGTGCAGAATTATCTCACTACGCGGCGCAAGTGTGCATGTAAACTTACTTTATAACCTGAATCTCGGGATCCTTGACATATAGCAAGTTGGCGTCTTGGACAAAGATGTTTGGTTGATTGAGGCCTTTAGGATGGTGTCAACATTAGTTCAGAACTCGTCCGCTACGTGGCACTAGTGTACATGCGAACTTTGTGTATAACCTGTATTTTGAGATCTATATCGTGTATACATTTACTGATTTCAGGAAAGTTAGTTGTAAAATTATGAGCTTCCAGACGCTCGACTCAAGAGTCCAGAATTATCTCACTCCACGGCACTAGTAAACATGTAAACTTACTGTATAATCTGGATCTCGAGATTATTGACAAATAGCAAGACGGCATCTTCAAAACAGATATTCGAGGGGTCAGAGCTATATGAATGGTGTACACATTAGATCAGTTAATGCGAACTTTTGGTAATATCTGTATTTTGATATCTAGATCATGTATGAATTCTAGTAACCTAGGTCTTCCAGACGGTAGACTTCACAGTTCAGAATTATTTCACTACGTGGCACTGGTCTGACTGTGAACAATGTAATAAATGTTTATCGCTAGTACACATAAGGGGCTGATTACCCCAATATGGGTATTTTTGGTTCATTCTTCTAACAACTTCAGGTTAGTCTTTCAGAGAAGTTCTTCACAAAACTTCGGGTAAACCCTTCAGAGAATTTATAGAAGTTCTTCAGGGATCTTCAGGGTAGTTCTGCAGAGAACTTCAGGGAAGTTCTGCAGAGAGCTTCAGGGAAGTTCTTCAGAGAATTTCTTGGAAGTTCTTCAGAGAACTTCATGGAAGTTCTTCAGAGAACTACATGGAAGTTCTCCAGAGAACTTCATGAAAGTTCTTCATAGAACTTCAGGGAAGTACTGCAAAGAACTTCAGGGAAGTTCTGCAAAGAACTTCAGGGAAGCACTGCAGAGAACTTCAGGGAAGTTCTGCAGAGAACGTCAGGGAAGTCTTTCAGAGAACTTCAGGATAGTTCTGCAGAGAACTTCATAGAAATTCTTCAGTAAACTTCAGGCAAGATTTGCAGAGAACTTCAGGGAAGTTCTTCAGAGAACTTCAGATAAATTCTGCGGAGAACTTCAGGGAAGTTCTGCAGAGAACTTCAGTCAAGTTCTTCAGAGAACTTCATGGAAGTTCTTCAGAGAACTTCCTAAAAGTTCTTCAGAGAACATCATGAAAGTTCTTCAGAGAACTTCAGGGAAGTTCTCCAGAAAACTTCAGGGAAGTTCTATAGAGAATTTCAGGGATGTTCTGCCGAGAACTTCAGGGAAATTCTGCAGATAACTTCCCAACAACATTTTGATTAACACAAAGAATCCAGTAATAGTTTATTAGTGTCATAATTTTCCCTCAGCAAATTGGAATGTGCTACTGAAATAGAAGGATGCTCATTTCAATTATACAGCAGAACAGCTTTTAAAATTTTTGACGAGCTATCGATGAATAGTCTCCACTCTTTAAGTTCGTGTTTAAGGCCCATTTCCTCAAAGAAGCCACCGACATCATGACAAAAGCAAAGTCCATCCTACAGGGTGTGGCAGAAAATCCCATTTTCAACTAATTCAAGAAATAATATCAACATTTTCGAGTGCAGTTATCTTTTTAAAGTCCTTTTAAACAAATTTATTCAATGTGTCCTACATTTTTATTAATAACATCCCCTAGCCGACGCCGGAAGCCAGAGCATGCCTTTCGGACGTAGTCCTCCGACATTGACTGCCATGTGCGTGATATGGTTGACTTCAGGGTTTTCACACTAGGGTGTGATGTTTTGCAGGCTCGTGCTTCAACATATGCCCAAATCGAATAATCCAACGGATTAAGATCTGGACTGCTAGGGGGCCACAAATCCTTCGGCCAAAACTTCATGTTATCGTTCAACCATTGTTGGGTTTGGACGAGTGACACGGCGCTCCATCCTGCTGTAGGAAAACGTTTTGGCCTTCACCCAGGGAAGCACTTGGTACTTTAAAATACCGATATACACTTCGGTATTGATTTTAACTCCGGTATCAATGAAATTAGGCGGCATTTTCAAACCGTTGGACGCCACCAAGCCAAACATCATGACACCAGCCGGATGTTTGGTTTGAAATTTGAATTTCACTTTTTCCGGAACGTTCTCCATTTTCTGCGGTGAAATGAACCGGTCCGTGCGGCTGTTGGGCACAGCATCGATGCTGAAAAGCTATTCGTCGGAGAACAGGATTATCATTTTTTTCCTTCTTCGACAAGGAAAGCAATCTCTCGGAATGAGTCACTCGTAGTTCCTTGACCCGGTCCGTAATCAAGTGGCGTTTCACTCTGGCTCTGGAAGATGCATGCAGGTCTTCTTTGATGATTCTCCGCATGGATTTCTCCGAAATATTGGCTTCCTTTGCAAGTTTTCTTATGGAACGCAGGGTTGCGAGCATTTTTTGCACGGACCGATTTGATCACGTTCGGCGTGCGTGCAAAGCGCGGACCCCAAGCAACACACAAGTTTTATAACGGTTGAAAATACTTTTATATGACTAGATTTGGTTATAAAGAAGCTTACTCAACACAAAAGCATGAATATGTGTTACTCGGGACGTCCGCTTCCCGGCTTCCGCTGCTTAGGACCATCCTGCAGGGACTTTTTTATGCGGTAAACTGTTGTCAAATGGCACCGTACCACCTTGGCAATCTCTTTCGGCTTCTTCTGGGCGAGCAACAAACTGGTGATCACTTCTTTCGCGAACATTTTGACGAATTTCTAATAAAACAAATAGAATGTTTGGATGCAGCACTTGAAAGTAAACATAAACAAATACACTTTCTACAGAAATTAGTCACTAGCTACACAAATTAACCCAATATTCAAGTTTGAACATTTTCGCATTATTTTCTGCCGCACCCTGTATGTAAAAAAAAGATCAATAGGATTCATGCCGCTTCCATTGTGTAGAAATTTTAGCGTCAACATCGAGCAGCTCCCATTCTTTGAGACATGAAACTTCCCTGAAATTCTCTGCAGAATTTCTCTGAAGTCCTCTGCTGAATTTCCCTGAAGTTCTCTGCAGAATTTTCCTGAAGTTCTCTGAAGTTTTCTGCAGAACTTACCTAAAGTTCTCTGAAGAACTTTCCTTAAGTTTCCTGAAGAACTTTCCTGAAGTTCTCTGCAGAACTTCCCTGAAGTTCTCTGAAGAACTTCCCTGAAGTTCTCTGCAGAACTTCCCTGAAGTTCTCTGAAGATCTTCCCTGAAGTTCTCTGAAGAACTTCCCTGAAGTTCTATGAAAAACTTCCCTGAAGGTCTCTAAGAACCTTCCCTGAAGTTCTCTGACTATCCCTTGAAGTTCTCTGAAGATCTTCCCTGAATTTCTCTGGAGAACTTCCCTGAAGTTCTTTGAAGATCTTCTCTTAAGTTCTCTGAGTTCTCTGAAGAACTTCCCTGAAGTTCTTTGAAGATTTTTCATGAAGTACTCTGAAGAACCTCCATGAAGTTCCCTGAAGAACTTCCCTGTAGTTCCCTGCAAAACTTCCATGAAGTTTAGACCTACCCGAAGTTTTGTGAAAAACTTATCCGAAGTTGTTAGAAGAACGTACCAAAAATACCCATATTGAGGTAATCAGCCCCTTATGTGCACTAGCGATAAACATTTATTACATTGTTCACAGTAAGACCAGTGCCACGTAGTGAAATAATTCTGAACTATGACGTCTACCGTCTGGAAGACCAAGATTACTAGAATTCATACATGATCTAGATATCAAAATACAGATATTACAAAAAGTTCACATTAACACTAGCGCCACGTAGCGAACGAATTCTGATCTAATGTGTACACCATTCATAAAGCTCTGACCCCTCGAATATCTTTTTTGAAGATGCCATCTTGCTATATGTCAATAATCTCGAGATCCAGATTATACAGTAAGTTTACATGTTTACTAGTGCCACGGAGTGAGATAATTCTGAACTGTTGAGTGGATCGTCTGGAAGCTCATAACTTTCCTGAAAACAGTAAATTTATACACGATCTAGATCTCAAAATACAGGTTCTACACAAAGTTTACATGTACACTAGTGCCACGTAGCGGACGAGTTCTGAACTAATGTTGACACCATCCTAAAGACCTCAATCAACCAAACATCTTTGTCGAAGGCGCCAACTTGCTATATGTCAAGGATCCCAAGTTTCAGGTTATAAAGTAAGTTTACATGCACACTTGCGCCGCGTAGTGAGATAATTCTGCACTTTTAAGTTTACCATCCTTAAGGCCTTGATCTAATGAACAAATTTGCTGAAGATATACAAAGGATCCAATATACGAAGGATCACGAGATATTTTCTGATGAAACAACAAAGGTCAATGCCCATATATCATTTGAGACCACCATCAAGGTAATCCGCGCATGTCGTGGGGTTTACTGTACTATGCAGTTTTTTTTGCTAAAACATGCTGCCTTTCAACGGTCCTAACTTTTTCTGATGAGGTCGGATCGACACACTTTCTTGTGCAAAGTTGTTTGTTTAAGTCTGAGAAATTTAAAAAAAAATGCTTTTGGAGCATTTACATTTAAGCTGAGGCAGTTATTTGAGTGGTTCACAAAATATATCAAAATTTCAATTTTGAATGCCAAATTGTGAAGAAAAATGCCAATCGCATGAGGTCAAAATGCGATATTCGGTAGTTTTGGGACCCAAGCTAACGAAAACTGGCATGGAGCTCTGGGTCTCAAGACTTTTTTTCGGATTTTGTCGACCAGTGTTATCTAAACCACTTCCTATTCAGTTTGACAGTGACATGAAAGAAGCAGTACAAGTTAAGTATAAAGGAACATTGTTCAAAATAGGTACATATGTAACGGTTACTGAAGAACTCAATGTTAAATTGTTTGAAATTATTGATCTGCTTATCTCAGATACAGTTGTGTTCATTATTGGTTTATTATGGATTGTAGGGGAGTACCATGAACATTTCTTGGCATGTGAAATCGAAGAAAAAAGCCAAATATTAATAATATACAATATTATTAATATAGATGATTTAGACGGATCTCCAATCATGCCACATACAATAGGTTGTATGATGTATATCCGTAAGAATCAGGATTTCAATACAATGGATGTTTAATTAAATTCCCTAAAGTACTTAAGTAGTACGTAATGTACAGTAGATATTAAGTATACATGTTAATAGAATATATGCATGTTTAATGTTTGCGAACTTATCTTCAGTTTAGTCTTTATAAAATTTAGTGCAACAACTGAACTGGGCCTATCACCAGTAAACCAAATTTAACCGAAGCGCAAATCAATTGTCCAAACAAGATTTTCTCCTACTCCATGGTTTACGGGTCTTTGCTTTGCAAGAGAAGGGTTTACAATGTTTGGTTAACAAAGTCCCATAGGCCAATCAATTTCAAGGGGACTTGTGCCATTTTCATCTCGTGATCATTCTGATCATTCTGATTCTGATAGTGATAATTCTGATCATTCTAATAAGAAACATAATATTGAACTAGCACAGAGTGATAAGTCGTGTCGAGAAGTAAGCGTATGTGTTCTAGAATGGAGAAAATCAGAAAAGTTAATTTTCGCACTTTTGGCTCAGAATAATAAACAATATTTATCTACCGTAAAGGCAGTGAGAAGCACGCACATTTGCAAGCGACTAGTTTATCTTTTAAATTGTGTGAAAAGTTAAATATATTTATTAAATACTAATAAATCGTTTGCTTCTCGACACGACTTGTCAGACTCATCCCGTCACTATGATGAATACCATTTTCCTTCCATATAGAAAGTATGTGTCAAACTTATGATTTGTATCCCTCTTTTTGATGAATACCATATTTCCTTCTCTATAGAAAGTATGTGCCAAGCTTATTATTTTTATTCTCGTTATGATAAATATCATGTGCCATCATATGAACGTTTTTGGATCTGTTGCATCAAAACCATAAGAATTTTGTTATAGTTTTTATTGGAACTTCCTCTTAAAATTTATAACCATATCGATTGGATATTATTTGTAAATCGTTATGGCAAAAAAATATAAGATTTTCAAATACATTTGATATGATTATTTTTATCCGTGTACGACTTAATTTAACTATCAACACAACCTACCTCACAATAAAGCTCCGGTTGCCTTTTCTGTCGGGTTTGGCACCTCAAGTCAGCTTCGGCCAGGTTGTTGGCGGAGCGTGAGGTGAGAGATCACATAAACTGTGGGGAGCTTTGAATCCGTGTGCCTATTAGAGAGACCATCAAGGTCTCCGAGGACACCTACGCGTGCACTGACGACGTCGTTGTCGTCGCAACGATAGTCTACAGTCGTTTCACTCCGTGTAGTTTTACCTTTACATATTCAAATAAAAAACGACACAGCTTCCTTTTAATACTCGCTCATACACGGACGGCACTAATAATCCGCTCAAAACAAATCACACCAACATACACTGTCCTTCAATAAAACTTATTGCGGAGCGTCTTCCCGAGAAATAGTGGTGGAATTTCCTAACTGAATGCAATAATTCCTACCAGTTTCAAGTGATTATTTTGGATGCTTAGCACTTTATCATGTACCTCCCAAATATACAACACACCCGGTTGAATCGGCACTCCAAATGTCATCACAGTATCGCCGTTTTTGGTGCTGGACACTTCCTTATACGTTTATAAGCACAGCGTTTATCAGGTCGATATCGTAAATTTTCGACTGTCCAAAAAGTGCGCGCTTTTACCATTAAACAGCCAACGTAGCCCGGATCACATTCAGTCCAGAACAGGAATCCAATTGACTTACGGTGCTTGCGAATCGCCCTGCAGCCGAGTGAAAACTGACATGGACCGTTGTTGGCGAAAAGTTTCAAAATATTTCTCAGTTTTTAATGAACAACCTTTCGTTTTTGGACAACACATGCCCGCCACGGCCTCCAACCGTTGGCACCCCGAAGCAAGAGCAACCACCAGCGCACGGGAGGAGGCGTGCGTGGTTTTCTGTTTTCTTGTGAAGTTGCTCGACTGTCGCACAAATCAATCCCGCATTATATACGCGTTTCGGTTACTTTTGGTCGTCTTTTGGATCGGGCTTCTTATTTTTTTGGAGCTGACTTTGATATCAAGCTGGGACACAAAAGCCTAGTAGGAACTTCCTTACATAAAGCACGGTTACACCGATTTACTGAATATTCAATAACGCAAACGGTCGATTGCGCGGTTGTGCGGGAACTGTGCCAAATGGAATAGTCGGAGGTTGCGAGAGCTCAACCTGGGCGAGATTTATTCTAATGCGATTTGCACTCCCACGCGGCCACGGGTGGAGACGATTAGCAGCTGAAGTGACAAATGACAGTATACTTATTAGTCATATAGGGAAATGAGAATGGGTCATATGAGCTTCGAGGGTTTGACGAGGAATAATTGATTCGGAAGTGTGATTTTGAGACATAATATCAAGAAAGAATAGAACCACCAGAAGCCATCAAGCTGGAAACATTCCATTAGGCTGAACATAACTCGGAAATCGATTTACAATAGGATTGCATCCCATCTTTGTGTTAGATTGTTTCACATAAAGATTGTACTCGAAAAAAATGCAACACTTTCTTTTGTGTAAAACATTTTATTGCATTGGTAAAAATTGTTGAAAGTTTGGGTTGAACTAGTTTAGAGTGTAAAGTTTAAATTTAAAATAACGTCACAATCTGTCCAGTGGTGATCGAGGGGGCTTCCAAGCAAGAAGTACTTCGACAAAAAATGATGGGCGCGGTCGTGGAAAATCCAGGCCAGTCCCACATGTGGATCGCGAAACAGTTGGGAATTGACAATTCGATCGTGCCCCGTGTGGTAAAATCGTTCAAGGAGACCCAGACGACCCAGCGGCGAGCTAGTAGGGGAAGAAAAGAGAAAACGACCGACCTCGTGAACGCAAGGAAGGTGAGGGAGTACTTCAAGCGCAATCCGAACCATTCGATTCGGGACTTGGCCAAGAAGGTCAATTATTCCCCCTGGACTTCATGCCTTCAAGGTATAGAACGTGCCTAACAAAACCGATAAACAGAATACTGTGGCAAAATCCCGCGCCAGGAAGCTGTACCGCTAGTGAATGGTGCAGCCGAAATGCATCGTAACAGACGACGAGACGAACGGCGGACGCCTAGCAGAGTTTTTCGTCGGCAAGTCCCGCCTGGATGTTCCGGAGAAGTTCCGCAAGACGAATGTCGACAAATTTGCCAAGAAGTACTTGGTGTGGTAGACGATCTGTGGGTGCGCAAATTCAGCAAGCCGTACTTAACGACCGGCACCATCAACGGCCAGATATATAAAGAAGAATGCCTCCAGAAGCGCCTGCTGCTCTTCCTTTGGTCCCACGAAGGTGACACTCTGTTTTGGCCGGATCTGGCATCGTGCCATTACGCAAAACCGGTGATGGAGTGGTACGAAGCCAACGATGATGTTTTTGTGCCAAAGGAGGCAAAGCCGCCAATCACACCAGAACTTCGCCCAATAGAAAAATTCTGGGCAATTATGAAGGGCAAGCTCCGGAAAACAGGGAAGGTCTTCAAAAACGACAAGGATTTGAAAAAATAGTGGATGAAAGTGTGTATGAAAGATAGCGCATGTGTTGCACAGGACTTAATTGGTAGCGTTAAGTCCAAGCTGCGGGCATTTAGCCTAGGAGAGGATGTTGAATAAACCAACTTTGCAAAACACATAGTTAATATGTGTGTATTTATTCTCTGCGAGTTTCAAAAATATCCGACTCAAAATGAATTATTGGTGATCAATTTTGTCTGTAGCATTTTTTTTTTTTTTTTGACTACAATGTTTAATAACCGTTAGGCAAACTCGAGGGAGAATCAGTGTTTAGGGGTTATATCCTCATCAATCCCGTGGGCACCTGGTACTCCCTAGATCTAGCTCCACCTGGTCTAACCATCTTGCCTCGTTGCGCCCTCGTCGTCTTGTGCCAACCGGATTCCCATCGAACGCCATTTTTCGCAGGATAGCTATCCGGCATTCTCGCAACATACCCTGTCCAGCGTATGCGTTCAGATTTGACCACCTTACGAATACTGGTTTCGCCAGTTGCGCGAGCTCATGGTTCATCCTCCGCCTCCAGACTCCGTTCTCCTGTACTCCGCCAAAGATGATTCTTAACTCCTAGTGCCCGCAAGTCCTTCCAAAGCATAGACCACTTCTCATCTCCGTAGAGAAAACCCGGTCTTATTAGCGTTTTGTACAGGATACACTTCCTGCAGGAGCTAAGTCTGTTTGACCACGGTTGCTTGTGGAGCCCGAAGAAGCACGACTTCCACTGATAATACGCAATAACAAGATAGACAAATTCGTCGACTACTTAGAACTCATCTCTGTCGATCATTACACTGCTGCCTAGTCGGGCCCCGTCGTGCTCGGTTCCAAATGCCAGCATGTACTTCGTTTTGGACGTAATTATCTTCAACACAATCTTCATTGCTTCGCGCTCTAGTCTGGTGCAATACTGTGCCACCACCTCAAATGTTCTGCCGACAATGTCCACGTCATTGGCAAAGCAGATAAATTGACTGGATCTATTTAGAATCGTACCCCGCATGTTGAATGCAGCTCGTCTCATAACACCTTCAAGAGCAATGTTGAACAGCAGGCATGGGATTCCAACACCTTGACGAAGCCGCATGTGAGATTCGAATTAACCCGATAATACACCCGATATTCTCACACAGCACTGGGTTTAATCCATCGTAGCCTTGATTAGTCTGGTCAGCTTTCCCGAAAAGCCGTTCTTGTCCATGATGGTCCAAAGCCCTTTTCGGTTTACTGTATCATATGCGGCTTTGAAGTCGATGAATAGATTATGCATAGGGACTCTATATTCACGGCACTTTTGGAGGATCTGCCGAAAAGTGAAGATTTGGTCTGTTGTTCACCGGCCTTCGATGAAGCCAAACGTTCCCACGAATCGATTTGCTAGTGGCGACAATCGCTGAAAGATGATTTGGGATAGCACTTTATAGGCAACAGTAACGACGGTGATCGCACGAGTTTGTCGTCCTTCTTGTAAATAGGGCAGATAACCCAATCCTTCTGATCCTCCGGCAGATGTTCGGTATCCCAAACCCTGACTATCAGTCGATGCAAGCAATTGGCCAACTTGTCCGGTCCATCTTGATAAGTTCTGCTCCGATACTATCCTTTCCAACCGGTTTGTTATTCTTCAGCTGCTTTATGGCATCCCGACGATAGGTGGTCGGAACGGAACTTCCTTTGCTGTCTCGGCCTCTTCCTGTACTCCATTCAGATGTTCATCGAAGTGCTGTTTCTACCTTTCGGTCACCTCACAATCGTTTGTCAGGGGGCGACCCCGGTGTAGTGGTTATCATCCAAGTCACGAGTTCGAATCTCACCCCGGACAAGTTACGAAAAACCCAAAAGAGGTATTTCAGTAACTACGACGGGAGAAGAACCAGCCCGAGGCTGAAAATTTCATTAAAAAAATCGTTTGTCAGAATACTCCCATTCTTATCCCGACACATTTCAGCGGCTCGAAGCCTTTGCGGGATTTGTGGAGTTTCTGGTAGAACTTTCGCGTTCTGGTAGAACTTTCATGTAAGCAGTGCAGCTGTTCTAACTCCTCACACCTCGTGAGGTATTTCGGGGGAAAATGGCTATACCAGAATAGTTGACAATTTATGAGTGGTTCTGCAACCTTGCGTATGACATATCAAACTTCATGATTTTATAAAACAAGCTTAATGGGAGAAAACATATCAAAAATATCATAGCGATACTGAGCATGAGCATGAGCATGAGCATGATTGACCGCCAACGGATGCTACTCCGTTATTGCCAGATCAGCTGTATTTACAGAAAGAACCAATAGATGATGTTTGGGACTAACATACACCCTCCATATTAAACCGATCTTACCGAAGATATTCCAAACAAACGTAAACAAGCTCCCTGAACTGTCAAAAATGCATTGATAACGCCCATCGTGCAATGATCTATTGACCCTGTGCGACTACAAGCCGACTATCAAACACTTGACTTCCAACTTAAAGGGCGATACGGTCAAAATTTGGTCAATATCAACTTGACGTATTTCTTTCAATTTTGCATTTAAAAAACCTGAACACCCCTCATTTTGAAGGTGTGTGTGTGTAGAATGTTGCTCCTATTTTGATTTTGGAATTCACTCTTCAGTTGTCAAAATGCCGTCCAAGCAAGAAGAGCAGCGTATCAAAATTTTGCTCGCGCATCGCGAAAATCCGAGCTACTCGCACGCAAAGTTGGCAAAATCGCTAAAAGTTGCCAAATCAACCGTTACAAATGTAATTAAAGTGTTTGGGGAACGTTTGTCGACAGCCAGGAAGTCTGGATCGGGAGGAAATCGAAAACCGGAAGCCGCTGAGACGACAAAGAGAGTTGCCGGTAGTTTCAAGCGAAACCCTAACCTATCTCTCCGAGATGCCGCAAATAAGCTGGGTGTATCGTCTACAACCGTGCATCGAGCCAAAAAACGAGCCGGACTATCGACTTACAAGAAGGTAGTGACTCCAAATCGCGATGATAAACAAAATACGACGGCCAAAGCGCGATCCCGGAGGCTGTACACGACGATGCTGACGAAGTTTGACTGCGTGGTAATGGACGACGAAACCTACGTCAAAGCCGACTACAAGCAGCTTCCGGGACAGGAGTTTTATACGGCAAAAGGAAGGGGAAAGGTAGCAGATATTTTCAAGCACACGAAACTGTCAAAGTTCGCAAAGAAATATCTGGTTTGGCAAGCCATCTGTACCTGTGGCTTGAAAAGCAGCATTTTCATAGCTTCCGGGACTGTCAACCAAGAAATTTACGTGAAAGAGTATTTGAATAAACGTCTGCTGCCTTTGCTGAAGAAACACGGTTGTTCCGTACTGTTTTGGCCGGATTTGGCATCTTGCAATTACGGTAAAAAGGCCATGGAGTGGTACGCCGCCAACAACGTGCAGGTGGTTCCCAAGGACAAGAACCCTCCCAACACGCCAGAGCTCCGCCCAATTGAGAAATACTGGGCTATTGTCAAGCGGAACCTAAAGAAGACCAAAAAAACTGCTAAGGACGAGCAGCAGTTCAAGGCAAACTGGCTTTCTGCGGCGAAGAAGGTGGACAAGGTGGCTGTACAAAATCTGATGGCAGGGGTCAAGCGTAAGGCCCGGCAATTCGGATTTGGAAAAGCGGAAGCCTAACTGAATATTTTTCCTGAATTTGATACTAATTGAACTTGAAAAAGAAATTTAATTTGATTTTTTAAATAAACGATTTCACCGATTTACACGCGTTTTCCCTTGACCAAATTTTGACCGTATCACCCTTTATTGCTGACTGTAACGACGTTGACTTCAAGGCGCAAATGGCAACGCATGCATTTCAAAATTTGCTTCAAAGGCATGCTCCAGAACGTATTGCTATCATCCGCGATAAACGAACCCCATGGATCTGCAGAGAGATCGAGCAAACGATCGCTGTCAGAGACCTGGCGTACGACCTCTATTTCCGGAATCCAAACAGGAAGCGTGGGGATCCGCAATGGAACGAATACCGTCGATTACGTGATAGATCTGGTTCGCTGATTTTTACAGCAAAGAAGCGGTACGCAGACCGAAATGTTTCTATTGATCTGCCTGCTAAGACCCTGTGGAATAATTTTCGCAGAAATGGAATCCACAACAACAGCAAGAAGAATTTTTTGGCTGAAGACATTGATGTCAACCACTTGAACCAGTTTTTCTCGGAAGGGCACCTGGATCTGCGGAATGGAAGGGCAGACGACAATCATAGCACGCAACAACAAACAACCATACGCAGAGAAGACGGTTTCGTATTCCATCGTACTAATGCTGAGGTATTTCAGCGCTGCTGTCAGCCCTGGATAGTACACAATATCACAGTATGTGTACAGAGGTACGATGACAGCTTAGACAAGTTTTTTCCTTGTGTGCAGCGAGAGTACACTCTGGAACCTTCGAAAAGTTCGGAGGGTGCCGTAGACTTTCCTAACCACTTCGTTGACTTGGGGGGGGGGGGGGGGGCGTTGAGCTTCTTGTCCATGACGAGTCCTAGATTGGTTACTTTATCGGTTAGCTGGTTAGTTTCACCGCATAAGACGATATCGTTTTGTGGGGCAAGTGCTTCTTTGCTAAATACGATGGCTTGGGATTTTTTAGGGTTCGGCGTTAGCAAGTTTAGTGTGGTCCAGTTTTCGATTGACTTCAAGTCTTGGTTGATGTAATCGACTAGTCTCTCGACTAGGTCAGATATATAGACCTGGAGGTCGTCTGCATATAGCTGGTACTTGCATTTGAGCGTATTCGGGAGGCTATTGATGAAAAGGCTAAATAGCAAGGCACTCAAACAGTAACCTTGTGGAGTTCCATCTTTCAGCTGCAGTTCCGTGGATGTAGAATCACCAAGCTTGACGACTTGGCTACGGTGTTCGAGAAATGACGAAACGAGATCACAAACCGCGATGGAAAATCCGAACTCTTGACACAATTTCCTCTGCAGTATTCGATGTTTGACGCAGTTGAACGCCAGAGAGAGATCGACGAGCACCATAACGGTGCAGTGTTGATTGTCAAGATTGGCGTAGATGTTGTGCATGACTTCTACAAGTGCGATGGTAGTGCTATAGCCGCGGCGGTATCCTGATTGATGAGTGGACATCAGATGAGGGTTGATGTCGAGATGGTTCGATATCTGCGCAAGCAGAACTTTTTCCAAAATCTTCGAGATCGCTGGAAGGACGCTTATTGGACGAAAATCTTTGGGAGCCGCTGCATTTGACGATTTGGGGATCGGCGTTACAACTGCTTTTTTCACGGAGGATGGAATAGTTTTCGCTGCGATGATTGCATTGAAGACATGATTCAGCAGAAGGAGTACAAAAGGACTCAGCATTTTCACGGAAGCAATTGGGAGACTATCTCATCCAGTAGCGTTAGATTTAATCTCGAACAACTTTCTGGCTACTTCTCCGATATTGGTGGGACGGAAACTGAATTCTTCTTCGACGTTGACAGGAGTAGTAGGTGGAGATGGTGGAATTGTTTCACGACTGTTTTGTAGCGACATATGTCCTTCAGTAAAAAACTGGTTAAGCTGATGGGCATCGCAGTCGTGAGAAGGCACGTTCTTCTTTGCGTTGTTATGAACTCCTTCTCTTCGCAAGTTGCTCCACAGCTGTTTGGCTGGAAGCTCGTGTGAGACATTTCGGTCAGCATACTGCTTTTTGGCATTGAAGATCAGCGATTTCACTCTATCGCGGTTACGCTCGTATTGTTGCCACTGGATATTTCCTCTGGTACGATTGAGGTTACGATCGTACAGCGAGTAGGCAAGGTCCCGTACTACGATGGTTTGTTCGATGTCTCGTGTAATCCATGGAGTTCGTTTGTCGCGGACATGAATTACCCTTTCCGGGGCATGTACTTCGAGGAGGGATCGTAGTTTTGCTGTTGTAATATCAACCTTGCGGTTGACATCGTTCGTGTTGTAGATTTCTTGAAGATCAACTGCTTGAAAGTCTGATTGAAGCCGGACGACATCTATGCTTCGCATGTTTCGAACTCTCACTGTTTGGGGCGTTGCACGGGGCACTCGTATATCAGCGATCAGGTATACGACTTCGTGATCAGAGATAGAGCACCCGTAAAGAGATTTCGACTTACGGATCGAGGTAGGGGAGTCTGTCACGAGTAGGTCGATAGTGGTGGCACTCTGTTCGGTGATGCGTGTGGCACCAGTTGGTAGGACCGTTGAAGAAAGTGTGAATTTGTGTCAGAGCCGCTGCGTTGCCGCAAGGGCGGTCAACAGCAACATTTATGTTGTAGTCGCCAACCAGATAGATCCTATCGAAATTGAATTCGTGTAGATCCAAAAGTTTTTCGTATTGCTGAGCAAATAACGGGTTTGATCCGGATGGATTATACACAACAACACGCAGATGCTGTGGCTGTTGATTTTAGCTTGCACTGCAAGAAATTCCAATCTGGTAGTGTTGGACTCTCCTGGTACGGTAGTGGACTTCAATATTGGCGTTGCTTTGATCCCTCTCTGAACATACAGTCCAATCCCACCAAACGATCTTCTACGCCCACCTGTGAGAGAGTGTCGGATAAAATTATATCCAGGAACTCGTACGGGGCCAACAAGAGATGACGGTCGTAGCATTGTTTCCGTTACGGCAAAGAAGTGATATTGCGAACGGTCAAGTAATACTTTGACTCCATCAATGTGGCGTTCCAAACTTCGGACGTTAAGGTGTCCGATACGGAGGTTGGAGTTGTTGACCCTAGACATCTGGGTGTGTGATTTTTAGTTGGCTGTCTGCTGGTGCGTTAGGATGTCGAAACGAAGTTCACGAGTGACGTGAACAGACACGGCATACCTTGTCCGGGTCAGCGGTCGGTACGGAATATAATTGCTGCAAATACCTAAAAACAAATAAAAAACAAACTAAGAGTCCGAAGATTATTAATCAAAACCGGAACATTATTTGCCATCCAACAGCGAATTCCCGCAACAATACCTGTGTAAGGATTTCTCAAAACATCAACAAGCACATCAGCCAATTATTTCGATTCCATTTATTGACATGTATAATCGGTTACATTACCTTAGATATCTACTCGTTGAAATGCACTCCACTTCAATCCTAACCCTTGATAACGGCAATCGGCCTTAGTTTGATACACTTGGCACTGATTCCGACGTCATGGCAAGTCTGCACCACGTCCCGAACGTCCTTGTATGAATCCGGTGCCTCTTCCTGAACCAACTTTGGTGAAGCGACACGAATGGCGATTCCCTTCGCTTCCAAATCCCGGAGCACGTCCTTGTAGTCTAAATTACGGCGAGACTTGGCCCGAGATAAACTACGGCCTGCTCCGTGACAAGTCGAACCGAACGTAGCGGCCATACCCCTTTCCGTGCCGGTTAGAACGAAACTGCACGTACCCATAGAACCACCGATCAGGACGGGTTGACCCGTCAGTTGATAATCGACCGGAATAAGAGGATGATGTGGCGGGAAGGCACGTGTCGAACCTTTGCGATGAACCAACAGTTGCTTAGGACGACCATCCACCAAGTGTTCCTCCATTTTGGCTACGTTATGCGAAACATCATAAATTACATGCATGTCCAAATCATCAGGAGTGGTATTGAACTGCTTGGCGAATGCCTGGCGAGTGAGGAATGTCATCGAGCTACGATTCACCCATGCAAAATTAGCCGCTGCAGCCATTGCCTTGAGGTAGTTTTGCCCTTCCACCGAATTGATACGAGCACAAGCTAGCTGTCGATCGTTAGTTTCAATCTTGTCTCTCTTCATAGCCTTCTCCATCTCAACTAAAGCATCGGTAGCTACCTGATGACCAAAACCACGACTTCCCGAATGAATCATCACACAAACCTGTCCCAGTTCTTCGATTCCCATCTTGCTGGCAGCAAATTTATCGTAAATCTCTTCCACCACCTGTATTTCAGCGTAATGATTTCCAGCTCCCAAGGTTCCTAGCTGAGGTAAACCGCGCTTCTTCGCCCGCATGCTCACTTTACTAGGGTCCGCATTCAACATCCTTCCGTACTCTTCACAATGCTCCTTATCTTCAGCCCAAACGTATCCTTCTCGCAGCGACCAATCCATACCCATCTCCAGTGCTTCCTCCAGATCATGTGCGTTCATCGGGATGATTCCCTTCGATCCCACTCCGACGGGAATATGGTCGAACAAGCTTTGGGCCAACTGTTCCTGAACTGGCTTTACGTCTTTTTCGAACAGATTCGTGCGCAACAATCTCACACCGCAGTTGATATCGAAACCGACACCTCCCGGCGACACGATAGAGGTAGGATCCCCCATATCAAACGCAGCCATATTTCCGATGGCAAAACCGTATCCCGAGTGGATGTCCGGTAGGCCAACCGATCTGAAAACCAAGCATTGCACAAGAATTGCATCATTTCCATTCAACATAACAATATTTATTTCCAGTGACTCACCGGCCGACGATACCGGGCAAAGCCGCCACATTGGCAATCTGCTTCACACCCGGCAGAAATCCACCGGTCATGCCAGGGCGGCAGGAATTTCTGAGTTCGTCAAACATCAACCTCTCGAGTTTGCTGTTAGCGTAAAAAATTCCTTCCACATTCATGTTCGGTTGGAACCCCTTTTTGATGAGAAAGCTGTTCGGCGAAATCCGCTCGATATACTTCAGCTCCTCGTTGTACTCGCGAACGACCATTTTGCCACTTGTACTGGGTCGCTCGGACAACGAACTATGCTACAAGACTGAAAAATAATTAGAAAAGAACGTATTTGCCGTTCTTTGTCAATAAATATTCTTGGTTGATTAGATTTTCAGAAGAGTTTTGCTTGAAAACTATAATTTGGACAGATTGTTTACGGCTTTGCGTGCGACACTTATCGAATTCGTTTTTGAACCTGGGTTGGAACTAGTTCCAACCTGCGATACCCGAACTTATTGTCAGTGCAAACCTCAATCCGATAGGAGTTACAGAAAAACACATAGACACTGATGTTTTACAAACAATAAGCCGACCCAATTTTGATACCCGATCCAGTTTGGAACTGGATCAAAAACGAATTCGCTAACTGAATGACAGTCATCGACAGGTGATATCGGAAAGAGTGGTCAGAAGTGGGGAAATAAATAAAGGTGCTATAATATTTCACGAAGGTCCCTCATGAGCCTGTGCACCCTATAAAAAAATTGACTTTTACTGTTATGGCTGGCCCACAATTGATACGTTGCGGATGCGTTTGCGTGGATTTGACAGTTTTCCCATAGGTTTTCTGTCAAATTTATGTCAACGCATCAATTGTGGGTCAGCCATTAGCCATGTTTTCAAGCGTCCTGTGAGAGTGAGTGAGACAACACCAAAACACGGCTCACAGTAAAAGTCAAAAAGACAAAACGATTATAGCAGCGTGCACACACAGAGAGGAATTTGATGGTCAATTTTACCATTATTGGGGGTTAGGATGACTATTGCAGTATAGTGATTTTGAACCGACTATGATCATGGTCAAAACGACCATTAAAAATAGTTGATGCAACATTTTCCATAATGTCGCAATAGTCCTTGTTACCATGATCATAGTCAAAAATGCCATGAACGTGGTGAATTCGACCATTTTCATGGTTATTGAAACCATTATATGCGATAGTCATCCTGACCATGATTTAATTGTCGGTACAACGATGAAATTTTTCTCAGAGCAGTCACCGTCCACTGGTTTGTTTTTTTATCGTGCGTTTTATTTCGTGCGACGTGAAAAATAAAAATGGCTGTAAATATCTTGATGTCGGAGCGCTATCGGTGAAAAATAATAGTTTGACGGTGAAAGAGAGCGAGCCCGGAGTGAATCTCTCAATTGTAGGTTCGCCCTAATGAAAAAAAACCCTAGATTTATGTCTAGATTTATGTAGCGGATCCCTGAGTGGTGGAATTTTGCAATTTTGACCCAAGAAAAGCGGAGTGTGTGTGTGTGTGTTGGGAGGGGGGTTGTGTGTGTGTGAGAGAGAGAGAGAGAGAGAGAGAGAAAGAGAAATAAAGTGGAGGGGAGATTGGTGTGTGGTTTTACTCCTCTTCTCCCTTTATGTTCCACAGATGCTCAATAAAATCTGTTTGCAATTGGTAATGAGCAGCTGTCTTGTGTACTTGCTCGTAATGTTCAAGAAAAGCCGTGAAGTCGGTACATTTTGGACCCATTTGCACTGCTACATAGTATTTTTCAACGTCGGCCGGACCATCTCTCTCATCTTCTACAATCATGTTGTGCAGAATAATGCACGTACGCATGATAGTGGCCAGATCATCTTTTTGCCAGAGTCTAGCTGGATTTTTTAGAATGGCAAAACGTGCCATTCCAAAAGCACCATCAACATCTTTCCGGGCTGCTCCTTGTTGAATTGCAAAATGCTGCGGAGAACGTAAAAACAGTCTAATTATATTTATTTAACTGATTTGGGGATTTTTTTGAATTATTGATATATAGAAAATCAGCTGTATTCCCGTTTTCGAACGAATCGCAGAATTACATTACCGTTTCCGTACGAATTCTATCTTCTTGTTGAGACTCAAATCGTATTAAAGAATTTCCGAAAAAATCAAATCAGTTTTCTCCGAAACATCATTTCAGATCGCAAAATGTTCGCGTGGGTTTGTGGAAAATAGCAACAGGAATAAACGGACGAGATCTTTTTGCCTTCTAAAATGATGCGTCGGAGAAAACTGCTTTTGAATTTTTCGGAAATGCATCAATGCGATTTGGGCCTTAAGGTTTTGTACGAAAATGAGAATGCAAAAATTTGATTTGTACGAACGTATCCGACTGGTACGTAAACGGAAATAGAGGTAAGATACACCGGGGCAAGTCGAAATGGTGGGGCATGTTGAAATGGGTATGCTATCTGTAAGCAGAACTGAGTTATAAATGAATATGTATTCAAATTTGAATTTTGCGATGGTGTACAGTGCTTACCTACCAATTTCAATTTGCCCCATCGTTTCAACTTGCCTCGGTGTACCTTAAATATTAATTTTGAAAAAAAATATCGAATAATTATGCAAGAAAAAGCATGTAGGTACCTTCCGTTTTTGTCCAACCGGCGAAGGAATCATTTGGACAAGTGTTGCAAGGATAGGGTGAATCCCGTCCGCTAATTTCAAACTCTACTACAGGAGTTTTGCCACTGTAGAGGTCTGAAAATAACGGTGAACGCTCCAACACATTGATGTCGTTTGAGGACCCTGGCATGCCAAAGAAGGCGTACCATCCCAAGTAACCACGAGGCTGTAATAGCATGCATATATAGGGCATATGTAAAACGTCTAGTGCATCATTGAAGTTGGATTAAAGCTGAAAAGGGCCCCACTAAGATCGAACTAATGCTTTATCTTTTGTAATGCCATAAGACATTGCTAAAGTAGCATTATTGCATTGGTAATGCATCACTACATTCTTAAGCTAATCTAACGCTTCATTACTTGACAACTGTTGAATTGATGCGATCCCGCATTACCGATGTTGATATTGGATTGAATAAGTGCAATATTATAATGCTTGTGGTTACTTGGGATATCAATAGGTCATACGACACCACTGCCAATACAATAGTGGGCTTTTTGTCCTTCCCCTTGTACTGGCCAGCCCAAGCAGTGGGGCAGTTTTTCCATTGCCAGTGGCGTCCGACGAATCCAACATCCCTGGGAATCCTCGTATCTTGCCTTCATCCAACAGCCGTTTTACGTCATCGTGGTTTGGGGATCGCAAGTAGTGTGCTGCAAATACCTTAACAATGGTAAGAACTCCAACATGCAGATTAACGCCGTTGACTCTGACATTCGACCGTATTCGTCAACATGTTTACTTCTACTCTGAAAAAAATTCTATCGTTATACCGACAATTATATCATAGTCAGGATAACTATCGCATATAATGGTTACAATAACCATGAATGGTCGAATTCACCACGTTCATGGAATTCTTGACTATGATCATGGTAACAAGAACTATTACGACATTATGGCAAATGTTGGATCAACTATTTTTAATTGTCGTTTTGAACATGAGCATAGTCGGTTCAAAGTCACTATACTGCAATAGTCATCCTAACCCCCAATAACGGTAAACTTGACTATCAAATTTGTCTCTGTGTTCCTTTCAACCGGTACGGAATAGGGTAACTAAATTGATCACCGCTATAGCAACGACCGATGTGGAGAAGGGTGGCTAAACTAAAATGAGAGCGCTGCAGCGCTTCTGAAATAGCAGCGCTACTGTTGCCCACCGTTAATGATGCTCTTAAAACGTTCTGTGAGAGTGAGTGAGACAACACCAAAACACGGCTCACAGTAAAAGTCATAAATAAAAAACATTATAGCAGCGTGCACAGGCTCATATCGCAAGGTAAAGAGAGCTGCCAGCAGCGAATAAACTTCATGCGTACTATCACCGGAACATGGTGGGGAGCCCACCCGGAAGATCTGATAAAGCTGTATCGTACAACGATTCTGTCGGTTCTCGAGTACGGTAGCTTCTGTTTTCATTCCGCCGCGAAAACTCATATTCTGAAGCTGCAGCGAATCCAGTACCGTTGTCTTCGTATCGCGTTAGGCTGTATGAACTCAACTCATACTATGAGTTTGGAGGTATTAGCAGGAGTTCTTCCTTTATCAGACCGTTTTGGCCAGTTGCGTGAAAACCTTACAAATTCAAATTTAATTTTTCGTTCTTTTCAGGTGGATACTGCTGCAGAAATTTCTTTTCGATTCTTTACTTTTCTGTTTCAGTAAACGGAATTTAACATGGGATTGAGATAGAAAAATAAATTTCTTTCGAACTCGATACCGACCTTTTAGGTCGATACTGGCCTTTAATGATGCTCTAAAACATGGCTCACAGTAGAAGTCAATTTTTTATAGCGTGCAAATGCTCATACGGAAATCTTTTATGGCACAGTCTTTTTTTGTTTCAGTGTTTGACAGTCGACTACACTCACACAACGATGTACGCTTTTTACGTAAAAAGTTGAATAGCTTCAACCGCATCAGTCATCGTCCGTCGTCCAGTCCGTCGTGTTTCATTCAATAAATAGTCACGTACGGTTGTCGTCGTTTCCTGCAGCCACCGTGTGCATATGGCGTAAAGGAAAATAAGAAGTTCTACTGGTTCTAGCTGTTGCATATTTTCTACTTTCAGACTATCCGTCTAGCTTGTGAGCGTATTAGAAACGACATTTTCATGAATTTCGTGGAGTAAGCAAAAGTGAACTTCGTGTCCGTATGGAAATGAGTGAAGTTCTGTAATCTCAGTTGTTGAAAGAAAATATTTTTCTTTTCTGTAATCGCTCGTCATCCGTCACGTCGCGAGTGGATGCGGAATGTTGCTTCTCGGGTGAAAAGAAAAATCAACACTCGGCCGTATTCGTTTACTTTGACGTTGTTTTGCTGCTGCTGCTGATGATGATGATGATGGTGCCTAATTGCAAATAAATTCGATTGAAAGAATTCGATAATCGGCACTCCCGTCCCGTCGTCGACGTTTTCGCTGGCTGCTGACTGGTATCGTAAATCTGTCTGCGCTGCTAATTCAACTTTTGACGTGTGAGTGAACGTTTATTTTAGTGGTGAACGTGTTTTGTAATGTGAGCTAGAAAATCTTTTCTTGAAAAGAGCGTCTCTTCCTGAGAAGAAAACCAGAAGCCGCAGAGATTCCAGAGTGACACCAGGAAGGCACACGCAGCACAATAAAGTGCAAACGAAAACAGTGCTCTTATCACAAGCAGTGGAAAATAGTTAGTTGTTTTGGCTGATAAGGTTTGGAGGGGTACGCGAGGAGTCACATAACATTGTGAGGTAAAAATACAGCGCAAGAAGACAGTGAATCGTCTACTGGCCGCAGAGAAAGGCAAAGAAAGTGGCACAAAGTGTTGTCGAATAAAAGCTTACGACGAAGAGAAGTGAAATCGCATTGGTCGATCGAATGGAAGAAGTGGATTTCTAGCCTACAGTTACGTTTGTTTGTTTGTTTATTTGGATATTGGTCGGGGATAGAATAAAGTTTGCGGTGAAATCGAAGCAGGAAGTACTGGAGACCTAATAAACAACCAGCATGGGGGTCTGTCTGTGCAAGGATAAGGTGGAGGAAGGTTATCTGAACGAGAATAGTCGCGATTCCTACACCGCTAGTGGGAACGAAATCGGCGATGGAAGTCGGACCGTGGGGTCTCACGGGGGTAGATGCCTGCGAACCGATCGGAAGGTGTCCCTGTCGGACACCGTTGACGATTTGGTAAAGGAGACACTGGAGATTATCGGATCTATCGTGGACAAGTAAGTGTGCTACAATGGCTATAGGAATTATTATTATTATCAAAGCCCTAGGTTCGTGTTTGTTTGTGGTGTCATTGCCTTATCAAATTTCACGTTGTCTTATCGAAAGAATTCCCATTTTTTTTTAATCTTTTATGATTCACTATGTTGTCGCGCCCGTTCAACTCAACCTGGCTGTGTTACTAACGCCGATCCGGTCATCAGTGATGCATATTTTACCAGTATTTTTCCAGCTTAATGAATAAACAAACAAAATACCATCGCTCGCGTCATGCATCGACCACAATCACTACGCGGCGATGACGAAGCCGTTGTAGACTGGTTTCTTCTTTGTGCATGCGATTCCGAACTGTAGATTATAAAACATAAGGAAAATGCAGATCATGACGGAACCAAACGTAGGGAACAATTTTGCGAAATCGGTGGTAATTGATTTACTATCATACTATCGGTTGTACTACGGTTACGATGATAAATGAGTCAAAAAAGAAAATCGTTTATTACCCATCAACCTGCCGAAATTCGTGCAACACCGATTACAGCTGCAGCAGTTGAATGTCATGAAAATTTAAACCCGGCTTTTCGATGGCATGATGGCCTCATTCCTTGAAGTTCTCACTTGCGGCTTGCAAGCTATCCTACCGTGTTGCCGTTGTTGTTCGTTGATCCAGATTTTGATTTAAATTCGATTAAATATCTAGGTCTCGGTAGGTGCACTTGACCGACTTTGTAGTTGGCACTGTGGAAAATACGCCTCACAATGACAAACTCGACCTTCCAAGAATCACATTCGGTTGAATTTTCATCGTGCATTTTCTTCACTTCTGCCTTCCGGTGAAGGGGCACTTATTGGCGTAGAGCCGAAAGAATAATAAACTCTACACGTGCTTTGTCGATGGGCAGAAAGATAGGTGGTGTTGGATTTTGATTTCCCATTTGATCTCCCATGGCAGCACAAGGCAATCATGGCACTGATGGTTCGCCATATGTTTTTGTTGTTATTGGAGCTTCCTATCAATATCAGCTCGCCTGGCAGTGGTTGCTTCTGGGTTACTGCACGTGGAGCTTTGGTCATAAACAAAAAATGAGTAAGCAAATGAAGGAGGGGTGATAAAGTGGAAATTGCGATGAGTTATGGCTGCTAATTGCCCGAATTGTTTGCGCAAGGAATTCGACGTACAAAATAATCATACGGATTGCGATTAGTGTTTTTAGGTGTTACGGGGTTGTCCATATGCAGAGCAGACGGGTGTTTTTTCTTCTCTTGGGCCTGCTTGGGGACGGTAGGAAAAATAGATCGATCAAATGACAGGGTGGAGATATAGTTCGTCGTCGTATTTATCAAATACTTGGTAGCATGCTCACTTCTGAGTAAATTCTAAACCATTTTTTTTTTTGTAGACGTTTACGACTTGAAGTGGTGGTCTCATAATTAGAACAGTTTGTTTGAAAAGCATTCTCTTCTGTGTTACGTGCACGCTGGCATTCAAAGTCTAATTCATTAATAGTATGTTTATGCATCATACACAGCCATTTCAGAGTATAGTTTAACTGATTCAAAAAGTATTTGACAGCTGAGTACCCACTGTAAACACAAAATTTCTCGAACCAATTTTGGTCATTTAATTAGCAAAAAATCATTCCAAAACTTTGGTAATTATATTATATGAACTTTAAGAAATAGTGACTTTAAGCTGTTTAGTGATAATATCACCGACAAGCCGACATGAATGACAATAGAAAATGTCTTAATATTTCTGTTCAAATCATATTACTGACATCTATCTTCGTGTTCGCTGAGAATGTTTATTGAAGCCACGAACACGCTTGGGAACTTGATAAGACGGTTTATGTCTGTGCAATTCTGGACACATTTATTTGATCTAGATAAAATGATTCTATAGGTTCTACTTCGCCGAGCCTTAAGCTTGGCTGAAGAGGCATGCGTTAGACGAGTTCCTGTGAGGGGTAAGTTTACTGCAATTGATCCCGATACCCAATTTTTGATTCGCTCGAGAAATGTTTGTAGAAGTCAGTTTCAGAGGACCGGGGATCTGAACAAAAAATAGGAAATGGCCGATCTGAATAGGCAGATTGCTTCCAGAATGGTCTCAATCCGAAACAAAAGTTTTATGAAAGTTGTTCAAAACTTGGATGACCACTCCAGACCATTCTGGAAGGTAGTCAAAGTGCTGAAGACCCATCCCAAACCTGTTCCTCCTTTATAGGTTGACGATTCGCTTCTCATCACCCCACTCGAGAAAGCAAATGCGATCGGTGATCATATCGCTTCATCTCCTATGCTTGGCTCGAAAATCCAAAGTCCGCTCGAAGATCGGGTTGCGCAATGCGTCCACAATTTAGATGCCTCCTCTTATGTCGTGCTTCCAGAACACAGGATAACGACTGAACAGATTTGCTCAGCGCTGAAGTATACCAAAAATATGAAGGCTCCCGGGTTTGACGGGGTTTTCAACTTAATTCTAAAAAAGCTTAGCAACAAAGCCTACGCACTATTCAGTGCTATCTTCAACAAATGCTCTGAACTGAACTATTTTCCGAGTACTTGGAAGATAACCAAAATCATACCAATCCGCCAACCCGGGAAAAATCCAACATCGCCTTCAAGCTATAGACCAATAAGCCTACTCTCCGCGCTGAATAAATGGTTTGAGAAACTTATCCTGAATCGCTTTGCTCAAGTTTATCGAGGAACAGAACATTCTCCTTCCGGAACAGTTTGGGTTCAGAAAGAGGCATTCCACCACTCGCCAACTAGTACGGGTGATGATGTTAGATGGTATCTAGCAGAGCAAACAATGAAACACGTCTGTACAGATCGAGCTAGCACACAAGAGTGATATTTATTCATTTCCATTTTAAAGCTAGTGAATGATCTCTGTCAATCTCTTTCACACTGATGAATGATTGCGCGGTGCACTGCACCGCTGCCATCACTCCTCCTCATCGCGCAGAGATCGTAGACCAATCCTCTTACGTATGTCCTCTAGCTTTACCTTATTCAGCGGTTTGGTGAAAACATCCGCCAACATATCCGCTGATGGGCAATAAGTCACATTGATGTCGTGTTTCTCAGCCAAATCGCGCACGAAGTGAAACTTGGTATCCACGTGTTTCGAGCGCTTCAGCCCCGCATTTTGCTCCAACATTTTTATGCAACTTTGGTTGTCTTCGAAGATCTGCACGGGTTGTGGCACAGGATCCCCGAAGTCTTTCAATAGCTTCTTAAGCCATAGCAGCTCCCGACAACTTTCAGCTAACGAAATGTACTCCGCTTCGGTTGATGAAAGTGCCACACACGGTTGCTTTTTGGCACACCACGAGATCGAACCACCGCCCAATCGGAACAGGTAGCCCGAATTCGATTTCCGGTCATTCACACTACCGACCCAGTCTACGTCCGCGTATCCTTGAAGTTCTTCTTCACTGGTACCCAACTTCAGCTTCAACTCGCTTGTCGCCTTCAGGTAACGCAGAACTCGTTTTGCTTCCGTCCAATCTGCATTCGTTGGATTGCTAACCTGCCTCCCAAGAATCTGATGTACTGATGGCAATATCCGGCCGGGTATTCGTCGACAAATACAGCAAACCGCCAACAGGACTCTGGAACTTCTCATTGTTCGGAAGACTCTCCAGCTTCTCCTTTTGCTGTAGGTAACCGACGTCCATGGGAATCCGTGATCCCTTCGCTTCCGTAAGTCCGAATTGCACCACCAACTTGTCGATGTAAGATTTCTGGTCCAAGCAGTAGGCGTCGTTCTCCTTCGTCACTCTTATTCCCAAAAAATGCTTCACTTTACCAAGCGTGGTTATCTGGAACTTACTCGCCAACGCTTTCACCACTTCATCGTACTCCGCGTCGTTGGATGTGACGACCAGCATATCATCCACATACACTAGGATGTACACTGTGCTGCCGTTCCTTTTACGCACATACAGACACGGGTCCGGTTCCGCCTGTTTGAATCAGAGTCGCTTCAGAACTTCGTTCAGCTTTTGGTTCCCAACTCTGGCTGACTGCTTCAACCCGTAGAGACTTTTGCGCAACCGACAAACCTTGTCACCTCCAAATCGCAGTCCGGGTGGTACTCGCATATAAATGGTCTCTTCCAAATCGCCATTCAAATACGCAGTTTTCACGTCGACATGCCGGACCTGCATCCTATCACGACCGGCGACGGTCAACAAGGTACGAAGCGTCACTTGCTTCGCGACGGGTGCGAATACCTCGTCGTAATCCAGGCCATGCCGCAGCGTGAAACCCTGCACCACTAATCTTGCCTTATACCGTACGATTTTACCTTGCTCATCCTGTTTCTTTCTATAGATCCAACGGCATCCGATCGTCTTGGCTCCTGCCGGCAACGATATCAGCTCCCAGGCTCTGTTCTCCCGAAGAGACTTCAGCTCATCCTGCATAGCTGTTTTCCAATGATCACGCTCAGGACCACTTACTGCCTCTTGATAGCTACGCGGCTCTTCCGGCTGAAATGGGCCGACTCCTCCTGAATCGGGATAGATTCGCCGTCTTGGCGAACCACTTCACTAGCATCTTCATACACACTCTGTTCTGCCGGATTGTCAAAACCAACCACCGGTTGCTCAGCAGAATCGTCATCAAAACCGGGGAAATCATTATCACTATCTTAATTCTCTTCATCGTATTCACTGGATTCTTCATCGGACTCATCCGACTCCTCCTGTTCTACGCTGCTACTAGGCTTCGATGGTGATGGAGGCAGCTCAAAGAATTCGACACTATCCGCATCCTGGACCACACCATCTGACTGCACGAAACGAGCATCTCGACTGAAAACAATCTTGTTTGTCTTCAAATCGATAAATCTCCACGCTTTATGCTGCAGAGAATATCCAACGAAAGTCATTTTCGTTGCCTTCGGTTCCAGCTTCGTCCGCTTCTCCTTCGGAATATGCACATACGCCTGCGATCCGAACAGCTGGACCATACTCATGTCCGGCTTAACACCGTGCCAAATCTCAAAAGGTGTTAGCCGCACCGCCTTCGTCGGCAACATATTCTGGAGGTAGTTGGCCGTGTTCACCGCCTCAGTCCAGTAACTATAATGCAATCCCGACTCAATCACCATGCAGCGCGCCATTTCTACCAGCGAACGATTCTTGCGCTCCGCGACACCGTTCTGCTGTGGCGTGTATGCTGTCGTGAACTGCTGCTGAATTCCTTCCTGCTTCAGGAACCTAACCAGCTCGGCGTTGGTATACTCTCCTCCTTGATCTGACCTGATCACTTTCGGTGGCCTACCGAACTGCGTTTTCATCTGTCGTACGAAATCGCGAATTGCATCCACCGTCTCGGACTTCTTCGTCAGGATGTAGAGAGTAGAGTAGCGGCTGAAGTCATCGATCAGCGTTACAAAATACCGCCAACCGCCGGGTGTGACTGTCTTCATTGGCCCACACATTGGCCTTTCCGCTCGAGATCCAGGATAGCTTGAGTATCACGGTGTCCAAGTTTCCGGTGCCACTCGTGTATACAGCCCTTCACATGGCACTGATCCGACACGACATTCGCTCGCTCCACCATTCGGAGGTGGTACAAGCCCTTGCTGACCGGCGCCACAGCAGCTTCTCTGCTCCTGCTCGAAATCGTGCAACCCTTCTGATCGAAGATTACAGTCGCAGCTTTCTGTACGAGCCTGCCGACCGACACGAGATTCATGTCGAGTTCAGGAACAAATAGCACATCACTGAGCGAAATTTGTTTTTCGGCATTAGCAGCGCCGAAGCAAAAAATCTTGCACGATCCGACGCCGTTCACTACTGCCCGTTTACCGTCGGCAACCGTCACCGATTTCGGAGTGTTCCCACTCGGCTCACTTAACGACACGAAAAACTTCCGATTTGCACACATGTGCGAACCCGCGCCTGAATCGACAATCCAGTAATTCACCGAACACGCACTGGCAACAAATGCAAAAGAATCCTGTCCCGACGTTGCCAATTTAGCTTTGGCTTGCTTTTTCGAATTCGAGCCACCGGCACCTTCTTCTTCTTTCTTTTTCTTCAGCCACGCGTTGCAGTTTGTTTTCTTGTGGCCGGGCTTCTCACAGTAGAAACACACAACACTTTTCTTCTTATCGTCCGCTTTCAGAACAACCGAATCCACTACCGCCGATTCTCGACGCTTGCACACCTCGTTGAGAATTTTTCCCTTTGCTAGCTGCAGCGTCAGGTCGTTGTTGGCTCGGTTTTCCAGCGTCGTTGTCAAGGCATCGAACGAACGGGGTAAACTTCGGAACACTAGAACCACCTGAAAATCCTCGTCGAGTTTTGTTCCAGCTTGTCGAACAAATCTTCGAACTCCGTCAGGTGTTCTTCCATGTTTTCCCCGTCGCGATATTGCAAGTCGCAGATACGTTTGAGCAACTGCACTTTGGTCGTAAGCGTCTTCTTCTGGTGTTGCCGCTCCAAATTGTCCCACACTTCCTTCGCGGTACTCGTATTCCGGATGTGTCCGTGTTGACTTTTCAGATCTGTACAGATCGAGCTAGCACACAAGAGTGATATTTATTCATTTCCATTTTAAAGCTAGTGAATGATCTCTGTCAGTCTCTTTCACACTGATGAATGATTGCGCGGTGCTGAATGGTGCAGTGCTGCCATCAGATGAATAACATTCGAAGTAACAAAGCAGTATCCAAGTCCACAGCCATGGCATTGTTAGACGTCGAAAAAGCGTTTGACAATGTCTGGCATGACGGGCTTGTATTCAAGCTTTGTAACTTCCACTTTCCTTTGCTTCTTGTGAAAATCACCCTTCAGCAAAGGTCGTTTAGGGTATCGTTCAATGGTTGTCTTTCAGACACGTTTTCAATCCCAGGAGTGCCGCAAGGAAGCCTGTTCGGCCCCGTGCTATATAGCATATACACTTCCGACATTCCTCGTCTTGATGAAGGATGCGTGTTTTTCCTGTTCGCAGATGATACCGCAATTACCGTCAAGGGAAGGATGCCTCGCGAAATGACACACAAACTTCAACGATGCCTTAAAACCTTTGCTGATTATGCGAGGACATGGAAAATCGAGATCAATGCTTCCTAAACACAAACAATAATGTTCCTCCATAGGCAATCTTTCAAACTAAAACCAGCTCCCGCTTGTACTGTGGTTATTGATGACACAAGGGTTGAGTGGTCTGCCGAAGTTACGTATCTAGGACTATTATTTGACGAAAAACTTCTCTTCAGATTGCATGTTGAGAGAACGCTTGTTAAGTGTTCCGCCTTAGTTAGGAGTTTAAAGCCGCTGATTTGTCGCAGATCCCGCCTCTCAGGGGTAAATAAATTGGCTGTCTACAAACAAATCATAGCACCTGCTATTCTCTATGCAGCACCGGTGTGGGAATCATGGGCACAGACTCATAGGAACAAATTGCAAGTCGCGCAGAACAGAACGCTGAGGATGATCCTTGATCGCCCATTTGACACCAGGACATCTGACCTTCACTTGGAGGCGAACATTCCAAAAATAGATTTGAAAATTGCTGAAATTAGGAACAAATTTGAACATAAATGCATCATGCAGATCATGTTCTGATAGATCTGATAAACAATTTGTATATAATAGGTTAGCTGTAAATAGTAGATTAGGTTAGTTGTAGGTTGTATACAGCAGTTGTAGGAAGGTAGTTATTTCAGTTCAAGCGGAACAAGCCGAAAATTCCTAAACGATGAACGATCTGAAGACTTCCCTGATGAAGCTTGGTGACAGCAACTACGCCATTTGGAAGTGCCGGATGGAGTTGGTTCTCATCCAGAATGGATAGTTCGACGCGGTGAGTGAAGAAAAACCTGGGTCGGTGGACGATGGCCAACTATGCCACATTATCAGAGCCGGTTCAAGCAAAGATATGTGGGACGGGCTCAAGGCGTACCACGAGCGATCGTCGTTGGCAGTAAAGTGCAATTTTACGAAAGTTATGCTCGCAACGGTTGTACGAAGGTTTGAACGAAGTGACAAATTTGACAAACAGGCTTACTGCGATGGGTGAAGAAATTAAAGAACATTGGATAGTTGCCATGCTTCTTTCAAGCCTACCCGAATCTTACAACAGTTTATTACTGCGCTGGAGAGCCGACCGGAATAGGACCTAACGTTGGGGTAAGCTACTGGACGAATGGAAGCGCCGCGTGGAGAACCAGTCGAAAGAAAAGGTATTTGCGAACCGGAAACACTTCATCGGTGGTACCAGTGGACGAATCTAAAATCACGTGCCACTACTGTCACATGGAACGGCACATTCGTCGGGACTTCAAAAAGTTAGCCAGGGATCGGAAGCAATCAAAGAAGAAACCTCAACAGAAGGCTAAGATGGTGAAGACCAAATTACCGGAGGTATGTTTTGCTGTAGAAAAATGAATGTCTGCATGATCAAAACCCAATTCGGTAAAAATCCCAAGCAACACACAAGTTTTATAACGGTTGAAAATACTTTTATTTGACTAGATTTGGTTATATAGAAGTTTACTCAACATAAAATCATGAAGATGTGTTACTCGGGAGCCTAAAGTACTACGATCCGACAGAGGTGGCGAATATTCTGGTGAGATACTGAAGAAATTCCTGGCGGACAACGGAATATTGCTGCAGCAAACGGTCCAATATAGTCCACAGCATAATGGGGTGGCCGAGAGAAAAAAACGGTCTTTAGCTGAAATGATGCGGTGCTTGCTGGCGGATGCAATCAAAGAAGACTTGCACGCATTTTCCAGAACGTGTGTGAAACGCCCCTTGATTACAGAGGGGGTTAAGAAACTACGAGTGATTCGTTCGAAGAGAATTCGTTGTTTGTTGAAGAAGGAAAAAATGATAATCCTGTTTTCCGACGAAAAGCTTTTCAGCATCGATGCTGTGTCGGACAGTCTCACACACCGGTGCATGTCACCAAAGAAACTTGAGAATGTTTCGGAGAAAGTGAAGTTTAAGTTCAAAACCGAACATCCGGCTTGGCTTTAATGATGTTTGGCTTGGTGGCGTCCAACGGTTTTAAAATGCCACCTGTTTTCATTGATGCTGGTGTTCAATAGCAATGTGTATATCGGTATTTTGAAGGACCACGTGCTTCCCTAGTAGAAGGCCAACGTTGCTCTACGACAGAATGGAGCTCCATGTCATACGTCAAGTCGGGCCCAACGATTGCCGATGGAAAACATGAAATTTTAGCCAAAAGATTTATGGCCCCCTAACAGTCCTGACCTGTTGAATTATTTGATTTAGGCATATGTAAAAACACAAGCCTGCAAAACAGCTCACCCTAGTGTGAAGATCCTGAAGTCTATCATAACGCGCACATGGCAGTCGATGTCGGAGGACAACCTTCGAAAAGGGTGTTCTAGCGTCCGGCATCGTCATGAGGATGTAATTGATAAAAATGGAGGACATACCGAGTAAATTTGTTTGAAAGGATCTAATTAGAATAACCGAACTGTTGATAATATAGCTTGAAGAAGTTGAAAATGGAATTTGAAAGAAACGACTAAAATATATACTGGCACTAATTAATGAAAATTTAGCATTGAAAATTCACAAAATTGCCACTAAATACCCTGGGCACTGGCAAAACCTTGAGGCAGTTTAAACTTCAACTACCAGGTCCCAGGGCTGGTCTGGTTCTTTACCATTTTGGAAAGAAGCACACAAGTGTTGCCAGATCAGTGGAAATGCAGCCCAAAAGTGCTAAAGGCTCTATTTTTATTTTTCTGAAAATGTCTTAATTGAGTAGTTTTGGATTTTTCTTACATCATAAAACAAACCGGTTTTAATTAAAATTTCATTTAAATTTTTTAGAAGCATTTTAAAATTTTCGTCCTATACGTTAACATGGGAGCTGTCAGATTTATCACCACTCGGTGTCTTCTTCTTTTTTCAACCTGGATTCGTCCATAAGCGCAGCTGAGCTATCAACACCTAGTGTCACGGTGTGGCAGTAAGCAATGAGGTGTATACAAGTGACGAAGAGAAAGGTGTTTGTCGGTATTAGTAACGAAAAATATGTAAACGATCCATGATATCGGATAGTGACGTACAACTCCAAAAACAAGCGAATGATAACAAAGCAAGTTTACTTTACCAAGTTTACCTTTTATTGCACAAGAAGGCATTTTTCAGCCGAAACCTTTTAAAAACTACACCAATTCCCGAAAATAAACATTTCACCTTGTGATTTGCTGCTATTGTAAATTGATGTTTTTGGAGATCTACGACACGCATGTTTACAAACAACAGGCTGTGTTTCATCTCACGAACACAATGACTGTATTTTACATTACACTAATACAACTGAACCACTTCTACGCCACCTGTATACACCTCAGTGGGCTGTAAGCAATGACGTTTATACAATATCCGGGCCACCAGGCTTAACAGTATTCGTGAGATGTGGAAATGTATAGTGGTATTTGTGTTTCCTCACAATGTTTATCTTTTTACACGGCACAGCTGTTTATGGTGATGTCAAACTATCAGTTCACAGTATGGAATGTTATGGTAGATTGACGTCGGCGCTCGCTTGCCCAGCAATGTTTACTATATTTTTGTTTCCAACACAATAAAGGGTGTATTCGATAAAAATGGCACACACATATATACTCATCAAAATTAAACCGATTATCGGATTTTCTTGAAATTTTCAGGGAATGAAGAACTACTAATGAGTTTTGATTTACAACATTTGTTTTATTCAATTTCGTCTCCCATCCCGAATGCCCGCACCTTCCTTTTCACTCCACCCATCAAATCTTGTACAACCGATTTTCCCAGTGTTTTTGTTGTTTTTACCCAAATTTTCTTCAATTCTAGCTCTGTTTTTATAGTTTTGGGATGTTTGCGAAGTTCCGTTTTCATAATTGCCCAGAATTTTTCAATTGGACGAAGTTCCGGTGAATTTGGTGGGTTCATATCCTTTGGCACAAAATTGACTCCGTTGGCTCGGTACCACTCCAATACGTTTCGAGCGTAGTGGCAGGATGCTAGATCAGGCCAAAACAGAGTTGATCCTTTGTGCTTCTTAATTAATGGCAAGAGACGCTTCTTAAGGCACTCTTCCGTGTAAATAGCACCGTTTATTGTTCCGGAAGTGATGAAGGGAGCACTTATTTAACCACATCCGCAAATCGCCTGCCAGATTAGAAACTTCTTTGCAAATTTCGATAGTTTCTTCTTTCGAACATCCTCCGGAACATCGAACTTCGACTTGGCAACGAAATATTCTTGCCCAGGAAGTTGACGGAAGTCGGCCTTGACGTATGTTTCGTCATCCATCACGATGCAACCGGATTTGGTGAGCAGCTTCGTGTAAAGTTTCCGGGCGCGGGTTTTCGCAGTGATGTTTTGTTTTTCATTCCGGTTTGGGGCTTTTTGCACTTTGTAAACATGTAACCCAGCACGCTTCATGGTTTTCTGCACAAAACCGACTGACACCTTAGACTTTTTAGCGACATCTCGAATTGACATGTTTGGACGGTTCTTGAATTGTTGTACGACTTTCCTGGCCATTTTACTGTCCAGCTCCTTGAAGGTTCTTATTACACGAGACACAGTTGTATTTGCAATTCCAAGCCTTTTAGCAATCCACCGGTGGGACGCCCCTGGATTTTGATTGTGAGTGCACAAAATTTTCTCACAGACAATTTCTTGTTTCGACGACATGACTGGAACTACTGAATGTATAACTATGAAACTTGGCAGATGTAAATAATACACTATGGATAAGATCTACTCAAATTTCTAGATTTTTTACTCATACGATTCAAAAGTTACAGAAGATTTTCTGTGTGCCATTTTTATCGAATACACCCTTTAAACTGCCTGGTGGCCCGGACCTTGTATAAACGTCATTGGGCTGTAAGAGCTTGTATGTACATCACACTGTAAACGGCCAGTACGCATTAGTGGGTAGAATATCACCCATTTCGAACTTAAGTGGGTTAACTTCATTAATTGGTAAAACAATTTTACCCATTAATGGGTAAAGAAGGCTACGTCAGGCTATCGGCTATTTTTTACCCATTTTCCAAAACGTTTGTTATTTGGGAAATGAGTATGAAGTACCCATTTTTCGTGATTTGTTTTTAGTTGTGATATTAAATAATGAGCAGTAGCACAAACATAATAGATCGCAATTACTGTATTTGTATTTGTATTTGTGTATTTATTCGTAACGACAACCTTTTAGCAAACTACCGGAAGCTCTGGTTTAAACTTATCAATGTTCCGCGCAAAGATACTCGGAAGTACGATTCTACTGATGAAATTGAAGCAGTTTATATTATTATATTAAATTATGAACGTACCTCTCAGGTTTTGGAAGCTTTCGCTATCCAATTGAGCCTTCAGTTCTTCCATATTCTACGCGTTTTCGTGGATTGGATTCCGACGCGAAGTTTTTTTATTTGTCGAACAGCGCACTTTCAACTATTCAAGGCGAGTCAGGAGAATGCAAACATATATTTTTTACCCATTAATGGGTAGAAAAATACCCATCTTTTGGACTCTCATTGAAAACAAAAATGGGTAGTTAGTATGCATTATGTTAATTTTAAAAGTACCCATTTTTTGACAGCTTCATCTACTATCAAAAAATGGGTACATTTTTTCCCCTTAATTGGTACTGGCCGGTTACAGTGCATAACCTGATGCGTAGCAATATAGTGTTGTTGTCGCTTTTCAAGCACGATGACCGTAACGCTGGTAGTTCACCTTTTCGTGATGCGTTAGGGGGTATCAGATCTACCACCGCAATGAGGTCTATACAGGTGGAGAAGAAGTGGTTCAATTGTATTAGTGTAGTGCTAAATTCTGTCATTGTGTTCGTTAGATAATGCACAGCGTTGCGTGGCGTAGATCTCCAAAAACAACAATTCACAACAGCAGCAAATCACCAGGTGGAATTTTTGTTTTCAGTAATATGTATAGTTTTTTAAAGTTTTGGGGGAAAAAATTTTTTTTGGGGGCAAAAAAAAGCTAAACTTGCTTTTTTTTTTTTTGTTTGTTTTTTGGGGGTTGTGCCCCCCCCCAAAAAAAAAAATGGTTTTTATATTTTTTTTTTTACAAAAAACCAAAAACCCTCCCCCCCCCCCCCACACATAAACCCCATCTCCCCACCCCAAACCCGATCTAAAAAAAACAAAAAAGGGGGGTTTTATTAATAGTCAAAAAACATACACTCAAAAAATATTTCACTTAGCTACTACTGGAAACACATGTAGATATTTTCCAACACTAAAATAAGTGACTTTTACATGAATATCACATAGAAAAAGAAATTCTACTTGACTAATCATTTACATTTCACTGGACACATAAGATTCACTTGATATTGCAAAGCATTTTCCACTTCCTGAATCACATGAAAGTTAAATGAATTTCTAGTGGATATTTTCCACTGATTATGTGATTTTTTTTCGGTGTATATTAGTCCTTATTACATTTTAAGTCTTGTGAAAAGCGACAATACTCGGATTGATCCCAGGGGGGGGGGGCTTGGGGGGGGGAAAAAATGGTTGTTTTTTTTTTTTTTTTATTTTTTTTTTTTTTTTTTTGTTTTTTTGTTTGGTTTTGTTGGGATTGGTTGTTTGTTGTTGGGTGGTGTGGGTGGTGTTTTTGTTTTTTTTTTTTGTGATTTGGTTTTTGTGTGTGGGGGGGGGGGGCTTTTGTGGGGTTTTTTCTCCCCCATAAGAGGGTTTTAATTGGGGAATTTTTTAGCGGGGCAATTTTATTAAAAAAAAAAAAAAAAAAAAAATATTAAAAAAAAATATTATTTTTTTTTTTTTATTAATAGTGAAGTAAATATACAATATAAAAAAAATATTTTTTCTGGTTTTTTTATTAATTTATTTTTGTGGGGGGGGGGTTTTCGGGAGCACGATACCGAAAGCAAAGCTCTTGGATGAAACAAATCGAAGATTTATCCTTGAATTGAACGATCTCAGGTTAAGTACCCGTGAAATAGACAAGAGAATCAATAGAAGAGAAACAGTGAAGAAATTTTCTGGAGAAAATTGAAAAATATGGCATCCGGAAGAAAACCAAGGGCATTTCCAATAGGAAACGTATTATACAGCTATGACTTAAAATTTTCAATGCTTCGGAAATGAAACAGGAACTTGCCATTCCCATAACGATGAGATGTGTTGCTTAAATTTTGCGAGGATCTTGACATCTGGTTTACAAGAAAAAAAAAGGAATAAAACCTAACCTCACGCCGAAGCACATTCAACCGAGATTGGATTTTGCCAAACAGCACATGGATTGGAAGGTAAAATGCGATGAAGTGATTTTTTCCGACGAAAAATGTTTAATCTCGATAATCCTGACTGCTGCGCATATTATTGATATGAGCTTTGGAAGCATCCTGCTGATTTTTCACGAACAGGTATAACTCTCATTGCCACAATTTCTACCAGGATGATTTCAGATGATTTGCTATGTGGAGCTACTGGACAGTGTTCTCATTCCATTAACTGAGGATATTATTTACAACAATTTCATCTTTCAACAAGTTATCGCTGCTACTCACGTGAGCAAGAAGTCTTTGGCATGGAAAGGAACTTTCAGGTTATGGACTGGTCCGGACCTGAATCCTTTTGAAAATCTGGAGGTGTTGGACGGCAGTTCGAAACAATTCGTGGCTACAAACATGCGTAAGAGATGAGTGGCGGAAAATTACATTGTCACAATACCAAAACATGAAACAATTCCCAAAAATGGTAAACCAACCATACACCGATTTCTGTTATTTCTTGATACTTAAATTTGATACACGCTTGACGCTTATATGATTTTTTACATGAAAAATATGTTTTATTCTTTAAAACAACTATTGAAAATATGGTGCAATTATCTTGTTTTTTGAAAGCCTTCTATATACTATATTCATGTTTTGCAAATAGACTAAAATTGGACCAAACGGTCAAAAAATGTATGTGCGCTTATAGGAATCCCCCCACTGTATGAAAACAGTCATCGAAAGGAAGAGATTAAAAATGAGTACGAACGACCTTCGAGCTTCGACTGCCGTTGGCGCAGGCCAGGGTACATAACGTTCGACTGGATGATGACGATTAACAAGAGTAAGTAAATATTTATACATACCACACCGGTGCCCCCTCGTGGTTGGTAATGGCCTAGCTGAAGCGGAGAAGTCAGCGATGCTCGGGAAAAAGTTCGTGAATAATAATGAGAATACGGTCTGTCGCTCTAGATGGTGTGCTGATGGTGTGGTCAGCTGCATTTGCATGAAAATGGCACCTCCGTGCGATCAAGGTTCAAGATCAAGTTCCTTCGACGAGCCAATAATTACCGCCGGAACTACCGTCCTCCAACAGCGAGGACTAGAATTGGGTGATAAATTACGCTTGCAATACGCACTACTGCTAGGGCGGTGAGCGGCGTGTGTACTTAAACTTGTTTCAGTTTAATATGATTCATAAACAGGCACGGCTGCGATGATTTCCTCTTTCGTTGCACTAGTTTCCAAAGCACGTTTAACTGTTATAGCTTACCTGGGCCCATAAAAAGCCAATTTTGTAATAGGTGTTTATTTTAATACGGTAAAAAAGGTTATCGTACCTTCAGTATGATGCGAAGCTCTCGGAACGCTCAATTAGTGTGTAGCTACTGAGATTTATTGTATCGATATTATATTTAAGTTAAAAGAGCTGAGGAATACATTTCTTCAACAAATATCCTTGTAAGAGACTCCCATCCCTCTTCTACAGCTAAGATTACAACTCAATATATAACAATTTCAATCCCGTATGTATGTACAGTTGATATATGTTGAATTATTCACTTCTTCCATGGCCTCTACTAATTTCTTGTTTCCGTTTTATTGCTTCGATGACCTCACCAGTATGAATACTTCCATTTTCAGTCCTGACCGTGGTCAACTTTTTTGTCGTTCATTCTCGGTCGAACAATCGCCACCCTATTTTGTTGATTATCATACTAGTAACTCCATCGTCCGGAATTGCGTTCTTAGTTACTATTTCTAATTTCTCATATGTTGCTCTGTTTTTTAAACTATTTATTCCAAATTTAACATTATTTTACAATCATGTATTAACCTAGCTGCTCCTACTAGATAATTAACATTTCACCCTTATATGCTATGATTTATATCTAACTGTGTTAATTTTGTTTTTACCTTGTCTATTCAGTATTTTTAACAGGGTTTTAATGCCTGCGTGTAAGAATAACAGTTGATTTCTTAAAACTATGTCTTATATATAGAGAGAAATGATCATTGCAATTGAAGATTGCAACGATTTCTGTCTAAAATTATTAATTCTTTTGTTTGACATTTTTTCTAGAGTCTGAAAGTTTGAAATTCTATGTAATCCAGTAGTACTGAATCAGGTTGGCAGCTTCAAAATCATTTTCAGCACTTTGTCCTGAATCCTTTCAAGTCCGTTTTTTTCCTAGTAGCACAACAACTAGATCATATTGGCACAGCATAAAGCATAGCCGGTCTAAAAATTTGTTTGAATATTTGAACAAAGTTTGGATTTTCTGTTTATTAGAGGATATAACTATTTGACCCTTGCGCTGAACTTACCGGCTTGACGTGCCGCAAGGGCTCCGTAGGGATTCTCTGTCAAGACCCGAAGCTAAGAGTCAGTTCCATTGTAGTTATATCACATTAATTAATGTTTCTACTGCAGTTATCTACACATTTCAGTATGGAGAAGCTGTACCTTGGGCAATGTTGTCAACTTGTCAACAAGGAAGTGTATGGCTGCGACTGAAGATCATGTTCAAGCAGGGTATATTTTCCATTGTCATTTAATCAATAATTTCAGCGCGCTTTGCGATATCTTTGCATTTCAGAACACGGAGCAGCATGACAATTTAATGCTTGTAATGCTCAATTAGTTTTTCAGCAAATCATTTTCATTAAAATTCTATTTCTGAACTACAGTAACTATTCCATAAAAGACCGGCATGTGATTATAAGTAGTATAGCATTGTATTTAAATATATGCGTTTAGTGGTATTATGATAAGATATTCCATTTATTTCAGAAACCATCGAAACAGGCTCTTCGAACACTAAAACTGCTTTCTTCGACCTATAGAATTGTCTCTTGATTCTCAAAAAAATAAAACGAATCAAATATCTTTTCATTGAAATTTTATCTCTGTTGACAGGACTGATCTACTCTGCTTTTCAGCTTTTCCAGGACTATTTAGATATTAATACATATCCAATTTCTATATTGCAGTAACAATGCAGTGGCTGTCAGTTATATTTTTTAAATACATATATTATATTCTATTACGTACATTACATACATCCATTCAATACCAAAGGGTAAGGGGGAATACAGGGTGCCAGTCAAAGTGTAGGCTGGATGAGGGATTCGTGGTTATCTGGCCCAAGTCATGGATGACAATTATGCCTTCCTTGATGAAAATCGTCAGATCGAGATCAGCGAAGGTCTCATTATCTTCCGACAGTCTACAGTGAGTTTGCTAACCCTATTTTAAACAAACCACCAGACGGAAATCGTAATGTGTATTGCTTACTGTACATGTCCTGTAATAAGAGCGTTTCGTTGGATGGAGATACTCTATCCTTTCCGTGGGTTTCGTTTAAGTGGTTCTGCTTACGGGTCCAGTTTTTGGCCCTTCATACAATGGAATAGTGAGGATTTCAGGTATGTACAGTTTGATCTTGCCATTAGGAGGAACTGGAAGCCATGGCAAGTCCTGCACTGGTGGTGGCTTCCTATCACATCACATCACATCATTAGAGGATATAACTATTTGATATATTTATTACATTTGACTTAAATGCCCTCAGTGTGGTCTTTAAAAGTTAATTTTTGATCAATTATCAGTCCAAAATATTATATTTGTTTTGACCAATAAATTGAAATTCAGTTCATAGTGACTATATGACTCTTGGTTTCAAAAATGCAGCTCTAGGCTTGTGAGAGATCTTCCATTTTTGAAAATAATCAGTACAAATTTCCAAGCTTTTTGGTAGCCTCCTGGATGTAACACGAAGTCTTTTTCCTTTAGCGGAAATGCCTGTGTCATCAGCAAAGCAAAATTTGTGACAGCTCTGAGGTAAATCAGGGAGTTCTGAAGTGAAATTGTTATACACTGTGTTCAATACGTTCGAATACACTTTAAAAATGTGTTAAAATAATGAAAAATACAAGATATTCTTTTCTGAGTCAATTTTTATTGAAGCAATGTTTATTGAAAAACTTTACGACATATTAGCTGGGGGCTTTATATGGGACGGGAGGATGCTGGCCAACGTCGGCGCCCACAGCCATTCATTTTGGACACTGTGCGGCTGTTGCAAGACAAAGAGTTTCTCATCCCAAAACACGAGTTCCTGACCTGTGCGCCGCGAAAGTATCTGTTTGGCTCTGTACAGCCTCTTCTTCGTTGTAGTCTCCGTTATCCCGTGAACCTTGCGTTTTTTGTACGGCTTGTATCCCAGGTCCTTCGTCATGATGCTGTGGGCAGCCCCGATCGACAAATCCAGGTCAGCAGCGGTCTTTCGGAACGAGCGGATCATTTTTCGACGAACCCACCCCCTCACCACCTTGATGGCTGCTAGCGTCCTCGCCAAACGCGGCCGTCCGGATCTCGCACGGTCCTTGTCCAAGCCCTTCTCCTGGTACCGACGGATGGTGGTATACACCGTGTCCAATATATTTTCGTACAAAATAAAACTCTATTTATTTCAAATCGATAATCCAGATTTTATTGATAACTTTATCCATTATATTGCAATATAATACTGATCAACTACAGCATATGTTTTGGAATAACCGCCTTTAACCTTCCTGACGTTTTCGAAACCGTCATAGGCGGCACGACTTCCATTGGCATTTCGTCCCAAATTCGTTTGATTACGGTTTTGAATTGGTTCATATTAGACGCCCTGTGGTCATTTACCTTCGACAGCATGTATGACCATACGAAATAATCCAAGGGATTCAGATCTGGTGAACTGGGAGGCCATTCATTATTGTCCAAAAAGTCGGTCAAATTTTCTCGGCACTAGCCCTGAACGAGATTTGCAGTATGCGATGGCACTCCGTTCTGCTGAAACACATAGTGATCATCTCCAAACACCTCTTGTACATATGGCTTGACAACTTTCTCCAAAACCTCCGTTTTATAATATACGGCATTCACTTTAACGCCTTTTTCGATGAAAACCAGTGGTAATTTGCCTCGCTTGAAAATTCCTCCCCAAACCATCACTGACGCAGCACTTTGGAACCGTGGAATATTCCTATCACTCTCTGGAACAGTTCTCGAAGAGAGAGCCCACAATCTGTCGTTCTGGACATTGTGGGATTGTTGCAAGACGAATAACTTTTCGTCGGAAAAGATAAATTCTTCCCCACCGTGCCGCGACAAAAGCAGACTTGCTCTTTCGAGTCGTTTCTGCTTGGAAGGTTCCGAAACTCCGTGAACTTTACGTTTCTTGAAAGCTTAGAATCCAAGGTCATTTTGCAGTATATTGTGCATTGACGATCTCGAAACATTCAGATCTGCGGCCATTTTACGTACAAAGCGCTGTGATTTTCGTCTAATCCGTTCCCTGACCACTTTAACAACTCGGATCTCTTCCGGTCATCCAACGAGCAGGTGTCACGGTACCTTCGAATGGTTTGGTACACAAAATCCCGCTTTACTCCGAGGTTTTTCAAATTTCTGAAAATAGCGCCCGGGCGCTCACCTTTCAAAAACTTTTTTATCACCACAGCACGAAACTCCTTCATCGCTGGTAAAAGATAAACACCGAATGAAAACAATCGGACATAACCTAAAAGCGTTTGTATAAACATAGTGCAAAACTACACCAACACATACGTGAAGCATATTGAGTAGTTGCACGACACCAATGCAAGGAAAAAGTGTATGAGAATATATTGGACACGGTGTAGATAAAATTCCGCTTCACCCCGTGGGTTTTCAACCGCCGCAGTATGTCGCTCAGTAAGCTCTGAAGTGGTACAATCAGCTGGTTTGCGCTTTTTGAGTGTAGCCTGGAACTTCTTTGGTTGTTGAAGCTGATGCATGCTGTTGGCGAAAAGGTCGTCGAATCAACGGTAATACATGAGGACAACCAAAGCTGCATTGCCATGTTGTCATCCGCAGGAGGCAGCAGACGAACCAAACACATCGACACACGGTTCAACTTTGGGTAGGAACTGATCAACTGGCGTTAATTTTCGCGGGCATTTTGACGAAGCCGCTGGCACGATTCTGAACCACGATTGGTCAACAATTCTTTCAAGTTGAGGAGGAATGAAGCGATGCATTTAGCAACGTTAAAAATTGCAACGGAATCATATTATTAGCATCTAAGTTAGCCATGAGAAATTTCGAATATAATCTGTCTCCTGTTTATAGTCGCTCAAACGGACCGGTTGTCTTTTCACTTCGCTCTATTCCTCCCAAGGCTCAAGTGCTCAGTTTGATCTCCGGATCTTCATCCCATTAAAATCCATTGATCCATTCTTGCTCGTCGTGTTTATGAAAACGGCAAACAATTCGCTAATAAACATGCTAAAATATAGTGTTCGGGAAAGTTGGTGGGAGAACAGGCAGGAAACGCTGGAAAAACTGGTTTTATCCATGAAATCAAAGCTTATTGAAGTTATTCGAAACAGTGGATCTTATACTCATTACTAAGTTCTGCTTCAACCAAGGGGCGAGACAGGTCCTTGTCGCGAGCAATTTCAGAGTTGCTTTTGAGGTACCTCGAGTAACTCACGCTGCTCAGCAAGCGAGCACTGTCATTTGTTTTCTCTCTGTTTTTGCACAGCAGCTCTCTGTCAAACAAACCGCTCGTTAGCATATGAGCTCCCCTTTGTGCACAATAGGACACCTGCAATCTTCATTTATCTCTGATTTTGAAAATAACCTATATTCGCTCAAACTACATATCTGTATGTGTAATTTGATATCATATTTACTACTACAAGTATTCACCTTTGTCTTTTTCGAGAACATGTTAATTACATGTCTCCAATTAAGTCAAACTGTATTAAACCGACCAGTTTCGAATTGACCTGCTATTTGTTATTGCAGCATCATTCCGCCAGACTGGTGCTGTGGAACAAGAGCGTGAGAAAAGACAAATGAGCTTAGCCCATTGCACTCCGACCCTAGCTTCAAACTTCTAAGAATCGATGTTTAACCAATAATCAATCTATACATACTGTTATCAAACCTGAACGTTGGACTTCAGTAAAGCCATCTGTATCACGTATCTCATATTAAATATTCTAAGAACCCTCATATTCGTAGAATAAGGCTCGCCATTGTTCCATCTTCCATTTCCATTAGCGAAATATTCAATAATTTTGCAAACAAATTAGAAGTCAAACTTTTTGAAACCCTGGCAACCGATAAGAACCGATGAAGATTGATAGAATTTTAAGCTATATTGAGTTACTCGCGAGTTACGGGGTGTATCAAAGCAACTCAGAGTAGAGCTGTCTCACCCCTAGGCTTCAACAGGTATTTGAAGTTGATTTTTTTTCCATTGCCATCTGTATTTCATTGAAAGCTATTTTTATTTGACTCATTTTCTTACGAATATTTCGGCCTCAACGTAAATCTTTCACAATATTACCAACAAAGTTTGGAAATGCTGAAAATATTGTAAAAATAACATGGTGGTGCTATTCTTGTTGCGCTCAGTGTATCAGGGTTGCCACAGACTCGGAAAAATCGGGAAATGCGGGAAAAATGCGGGAATCCAAAATCATCGGGAAATATGCGGGAAGAAGTCGGGAATTTCAAAATCCATCGGGAATTTTTGTCATATCGCAGGAACCATGCTCACACCTTTTTCAAATTGATAACTTGAGTAGCGTTTTTGACATCTACTCGGTCCAACGATCTCAGTAACGGAACGAAAAAGTGTTTTCAATCCAGCATCGCTGAAGAAGATACCTCAGTGCTCCATAGATGGCCCGGAGCCAACCGTGGCTTTGAAGTCCTCAACATCGGTAGCTGCATCTGGCACGTCGTACACAATTCCTTCAAGGACGGGCTGAGACAAACATATTGGCATGTGGATCATTTTGTGCTGGCTTTGTTCATCCTGTTTCAAAAACGTACCGCTTAGAAGATCTGACTAAACGGCTGTGACAGGTGAGGTTACGCGCACATGACGTACTCTTGTTTTTATTTTACTTGACTGGAACTCCTTGGGTGATCCTTATGACTGAAGCAACGCCATTGTATGCATTACTGTAAATTTTAGTGCAAAGATTGTCTTCGCAAGTTTTTTACAATATTTTTTTCTTTTTATATGCTGTACGAGTTCCGCCAACCTGGGGTGGTAACACAGTTGTCATTTTTAAAATACCATAAAGTCTCAGTCCATTTGTATGATAGACAAATATTTGTCACTGCAGTGGACAGAAACCTATTGTGCCAGGCACCTTAAAATCAAAAGAACTTTTCGTCGGTATTCCGATTATAAGTTGTTGTAGATGATGCGGTAGACGATAAGATGCTGGTAACAAAGCTGACTTTTGTCATCAAGTCTGCAGCAATGGTCGAGTCGTTTCTCAGGGAATACCAGACCTAATTTCCTATAGCTCCGTTTCTTATCGACGATTTGACGGGACTATTTAGAGTCGCTGTGGAGAAAATTATCAAGCCCGAACGTTTGACAGTCAAAGCATAATCGATTTCAAATAAAATTGACGGAGAGAAATCAGTTTTGCCTCTAAATCAGCAATCAAGAAGGCGAGAGAATTTTCAGAAATTTCCGACAAAGATCTTTTTACTGTGGTTTTTTGAAAAAGCTACTCAACTAATCTCCTTTGACATAGACTTTAACGCGTTACGTCACCTGCATTAAGCCTGATGTTATAACTCACTTCACGGATATAGCTAAAAAGCGATTGAAGCTGTGTCTGGAAACGTTCGTAGATAAAGACTATCTGAGCGCTGCAGTTACTCACAAAGGGAAAGAAGAATTTGGGCAGCTGTGCTCAATGCCGTCTTCAAAGACGCCGGAATCCAGAGAAAAAAAACGGCATTTGGACAAATTTTTGGGTAAAACTGGAAGGTCATTCCAAGAAGGAGCTGCCAAATTTGATAACATTTGTTAACAAGGTGCTCATCCTGTCGCAAATGCTTATATAGATCGCTCTTTGTTCTCGTTTGCAAAATGAGAGACCAAAGCAGGTTACGCAATACTCAAGAAGCCCGATTTGCGGCTGCTATCCGTCATTTTGCCTAAATGAAACAAGTCAGAATTGCATATTGAACAATTTCCTCAGAAACTTCAAAAATATCTTTTAATCCAATTTATATTAACTTATTTTCTCAGTCGGGAAAATTAAGCAAAAATGCGGGAAAACTTCGGAAAAAATGCGGGAATTTTTAAATTAAGATTGTGTGGCCACCCTGTATTTCAGTGCTCAGTGATATTTGAATTTAAATAAGCTATAAGCGTTGATTTCATTTCATTCATATTGTGTTTATGCCCAACCGTAATTAAAACTTTACCTGTTTAATGAAAGGGGCACCACTCTGTTTTATGTATTAGCACACCCTATATGGTGACTTTAAGGAGTGTATCGAAAATAAGCTATCCACAAACTTTTTTTCAAATTATGTTGAAAACCGATATTTTATTCATACAAAAAATTGATCCTTTATTGTACGAACTTTATGAACATAATGAAGACCGGATGAAATTTAAGTTATTCCTTCACGAATTTTCGAACTTTGGATCGAATGCTCTTCATCAAGTTCCGGACAAGTGTTGCATCGCATTTTTTGGACGCTTGAGCCCAAATTTTTTTGAACTCCTGCATGTTCCCAGCTGCCTTACCAGTCTTCTTGAAGACCCTCTTCACGATTGCCCAGTAGCGTTCGATGGGTCGAAGCTGAGGGCAATTTGGTGGATTGATATTTTTCTCAACGAAATCTATACCCTTTTCCGCAAGCCAATTGAGAGTGGTTTTGGCATAGTGAGCCGACGCTAAATCCGGCCAAAACAGTGGAGGTGTACTATGCTTCTTATATAAAGGCAACAATCTCTTCTGGAGACACTCAGATCGATAGATTTCCGCATTTATAGTTCCGGTAGTGTAAAAAATGGTTGACTTCAAACCACAGGAATTTGCTTGCCATACCAATACCTTTCGACCGAATTTCTCCTCTTGAATCGACCTGTCCGCATCGCTCACATCCTTCCCAACGACGGCAGTAAAGTATTGTGGACCTGGAAGGGTTTTTGAGTCCTCCTTTACATAGGTCTCATCGTCCATCAAAACGCATGCATCCGGACGCTGCAAAAGACGCGAATACAATTTCCGGGCCCTTGTTGCTGCTCGCTTCTTCTGTTCTGCACTTTGTTTCGAGATTTTCTGCTTCTGGTGGTTTCGCCTCTTGATACGCTGGATCATTCCGACACTCGTTCCTGCTTTTTTGGCCAAATCACGTATTGACATTGATTTGTTCTTCATGATTAGAGATACCACTTTCTGCTCCAGTTTCGGGTTGGAAGAACCGGGTTTTCTGCCTCTTCCTGGTATCTCATCCAAAGAATAGTGTTCCCCAAACTTATTAATGATGGTTTGAACACTCGCATGATGAATTCCAAACCACTTCGCCAATTTTCGCATAGTAATACCCTTCTCACTTAGCCATGTGTCCAGAACCTTAATTTTCACTTCCTTTTCAATACGCGACATTTTGAAAACGCAGAATTTGAACCGCACAAACAAGTAAACAAAAGAAAGCTGACAGGCAAACGCACAGCATGCAGTGTTCAAAGCATAAAAAACCATCACAAATACATGCGTACAACGCAAATGTATGTGGATAGCTAATATTCGATACACTCCCTAATACATTTTACTTTATTCTTTTTTTTTCTGCTCAATTGTATTTATAAACTTAATATACTGCTTCATCTCAAAACACCATAGGCAAAACCCCATATAACGAATAAAGAATCGAATACAGTTTTGAATTTTCGTAGCAATATATTTAGGCTCCATATCCCACTGCGCTGTTTTCGGAATCAAATTAACAACAGCGTGTTGATTACTGATTATTACCCCCTCTACCTACCCAAAAAACTAACAATCACGAAATCGGAACTGTGTAGCGTGTTGGATTACTAAGGCGTAGTTTTCCCTACCAGCAGCACCTCGGTATGCTGTCTATGTACAGATGGATAACATAAAGCTAAAATTTTCTCCCCTTTCTTATTCTTCTTCTCAACAGTGAACCAGAGCCGCCCAACTCGATGGTCATGCTGCATGACATAACCGACAAACCAACCGGTTGGATACAGCTAGTCAAATCATTGATCCGAGTTGTCCCCCTGGAGCATCCGATGGGTCCCAGCGTAATCACACTGCTTTTGGATGACAGTCCACTGCCAACGAAAGATTCTGTTCTAGAGGTAAAGTAACCGTTCGTTCGCTATTGCATAGTCATTCCATTCCATAGACAAATAGTAATCTGTTTAGAGGAGAGATATGTTTTGTTTTTTTTTTAATTCAACCACTCGGTATCACAAAACAACAAACCTCCCAATTTCCTATATTGTGGCATTGAACACTGATCCCTTACGCTATACCAGTAGTAATTGATCATCAGCATGAGAGGTGCTGATAAGCGGTGACAGTCATTGAATACAGACCAACCGGCAGTCAATCGAAACGTGTCCTTGATGGGGCAAACCTCACACATGAGTAATGCTTTTAGCACTTTTTTTTCTCTAGCGTAACCCGCGTTCACAGTTGTTGATTGCTGATATATGGATAGAATAGATGTGCTGCTACGATGATACGGGAGCCGCAAGCGGGCGGTCAAAGGCGTGACCATTATCGGTTCAGCAAGTTCACTAGCCGCGGGCTCTATAGACACATAAGCATTTCCAGGTGAAATCCGCAAAAAAATGCAAAATCTTTTGCGACCCTCTGCGATTTCGATGAAAATGCTCAGATCTATAGCAAGACCGCACAGGAAATCACAACCCCAGCAGGAACAAATAACTTGATAACTGACCTTGGTATTTAAGAGCGCTGCATAAGAAGTAAAATACCTAAGGATAATACCATAAAAATGTTCCGACAATGTTATGCGAACACCAAATTGAGTTAAGACAATACCAAAATAGTACCTCTCAGGTACTAACAATTTTTGTTATTCGAGAGATATTTTGCTTAGGTATTCTACCTCTTACAGGACTGGTAGCAGGTCACTTTTTATTGACTTAGTCACTATTTTAAATGTAGTCACTAAAAAGTCACTATTTCCATCCAAAAGTCACTAAAGTCACTATTTCTTGGAAATAGTCACTATTGCATTGTCACATTTTGCATCCAAAAATCACTGAAGTCACTATTTTCACACCGCCGGCGCTGGTTGTAAAAAGCAGGTCGCCTTCTACTTGTTCGTCCACCTTGCTCGGTGCGCGCCTCTTCTTCTTGTACCTGTCGGTTCGTTTTCGAGAACCTCACAGTGCTGTCGTCCGACATTCTTACGACTTGCCCAGCCCATCGTAGTCGACCGATTTTTGCGATGTGTACGATGGGAGGTTCTCCCAGCAACTGGTGCAATTCGTGGTTCATTCGCCTCCTCCACGTTCCGTCTTCCATCTGCACTCCACCGTAGATCGTACGCAGCACCTTCCGTTCAAAGACTACAAGGGCGCGTTGGTCCTCCACTAGCAATGTCCATGTTTCGTGGCCGTAGAGAACTACAGGTCTAATTAATGTCTTGTAGATGGTCAACTTTGTGGTTCGGCGAACTTTGTTCGATCTTAGCGTCCTTCGGAGTCCAAAGTAGGCACGATTGCCAGCCATAATGCGCCTTTGTATTTCTCTGCTGGTGTCGTTATCGGCGGTCACCAATGAGCCCAGATACACAAAATCGTCTACTACCTCGATTTCATCACCGTCGATCTGAACTCGTGCTAGGAGGCTAACATTGTCTTCTCGTGAGCCTCTTCCCTTCATGTATTTTGTTTTTAACACATTAATCACAAGCCAAATCCTACCAGCTTCAGCCTTAAGTCTGATGTACGTTTCCGCCGTCTCAAAGTTACGTGCTACGATATCAACGTCGTCGGCGAAGCCAAATAGTTGGACAGACTTCCTGAAGATCGTGCCACTCGTGTCTATCCCAGCTCTTCGAATCACACCCTCCAATGCAATGTTAAACAACAAACACGACAATCCATCACCTTGCCGTAACCCTCTCCGAGATTCGAAGGGACTCGAGAGCGTCCCTGATACTCGGACGACACACATCACTCGATCCATCGTTGCTTTGATCAACCGCGTCAGTTTTTCCGGAAATCCATATTCGTGCATGATTTGCCATAGCTGGTCTCGATCGATTGTATCATACGCTGATTTGAAGTCGATGAAAAGATGATGTGTGGGCACGTTGTATTCGCGACATTTCTGCAGTACTTGCCGAATCGCGAAAATCTGGTCCGTAGTAGCGCGGGCACCCATGAATCCCGCTTGGTATTGCCCCACGAACTCCTTTGCAATTGGTGACAGGCGGCGGCATAACATTTGGGAGAGCAACTTGTAGGCGGCGCTCAGTAGCGTGATCGCACGATAATTGCAGCAATCCAGCTTGTCGCCCTTTTTATAGATGGGACACACTATTCCTTCCATCCAATCCTCCGGTAAACATTCCTCCTCCCAAATCTTGGTAATTACCCAGTGCAGCGCTCTTCCTAGTGCTTCACCATCGTTTTTTAATAGGGCGGGTTGGAGTTTGCACAACCGCGGCTGTTTTGTTGTTTTACAAATTCCCAAATTACCAAATTATTCATTATTTTTTTAATTTTCCAATTTCTAAATAATTATAATTTTTATATCTTCATACATATTAACCCAGTGAACCCCATGACGAATCGAACAGGATAGGAGAAAAAAAACTTAAGACGTTTATCCAATATGCAAATAAAATGTCCAATGAAGAAACTACACAAAATCAAAAATGACTTGATTATTTTTGATTTACACTCATTTTTTTCAAAAATATTTTGTTAGCTTTAGTTTTTTCAAAAGCGGACTATATTTCTGGTATCCACATAGTCGAGAAAAGTGGGAACGAATTGTAAATCAGATAAAGGACTTAAAGACTTAATTCTGAATCTGGATTTGATTGCCCGTATCCCGCTAGTCAAGCAAACTCAATTCGATCATAGGTGAAATTGGGACACAGTACAAGTCGACCAGTTTATAAAAGCGTTATGATTTCAAAGTTCCATTAAAACTCGTGTATTAAAATTTAATATTTTTTCTAGGAAATTTCCGAGACAAATATTCTTCTTTAGTCTTAGTCTTCTTTATGATTCAGTAGATTAGGGAAAACTACAAGGTACAGCCTCATTGGGTTGTTCGAAATGATAACGTAGGACTACGATACTAAATGTTAGCCATTTAGATGGTACAATGCAATGTCCCTTGAATTAACCCTTTCAGGCCTTATTTATACAAGCAATTTGGTGAATTCTGATTGATTTGGTGCTCAATAACATAGAAATGATTGAAAAAAGTAGGAAATATTTTTTTGAGATGTGCTGGGTCGTCCAAACTGCCCAGAAGATCAGAACTTAAGATCTACAGTTGTAACAGTAGCTTTATCCGCTATACAATGTTATGATATGTATTCAAACATATTCAATGAATGTCCTGGAAGACCAACTGACATTATGAGATAATCTTGGGATATTCTATGCCAAACAAAGTAACTTAACTTTGTATAGCCCATAAAGCTATTGTTACAGTTGTAGATCTTGGGGGAGGAAGAGAGAGGAGAAGGAAAAAGGAAGGGAAAATAATATATAGGGGAAAAGGGTGTGGGAAGTTTTGAGTCAGGACAGTTTGGATGAACTGAAACTATCAAGGTATTATCTCGTAATGTCATGTTGTTCTTAAAAAATATTCAATGAATATGTTTCAATACACATCGTAGCTTATGCATAGCTCAGAACTCTTTTGTTACAGCTGTAGATCCTATGTTCTGATCTCAATTACAGTTTGGATGACCTAGAACATGTCATACAAGCATTTCAATGCTTTTTGACTTTTATTTTTTCAATTGAATATGTTTGAATATTGCCATTGCTTTGTATTGCTTAAAATTTAATGTTACAACTGTCAATCTTAAATTCTGAATTCAATGATAGTCTGGATGACCTAGACCATCCCAAGATGATCTTCTTACAGGCACACGCGAAAAAGAACTGCTAGAAAATGGTACGATCGATTGAAACACTGCCACTGTTAAGAAACTAGCACCTTATTCAAATCAGTAAAGACACTAACGTTATTTGATTTCGGTTGCTGTATTTACTTCGAGCTGACATACTGACGATAATCTAATGATGATTTCACTGACGATCCAATAGCCAAATAATGAGATAGGCATCTGACAAACATCTATGATATCTGTCAGCTGTCTAGCTGCCTATGCCAAATATTTGGCTATTGGACAAACAGTGTAATACAAGTTTAAGCTAAGCTGATGGGTGGTGATGACGTTGCGAAATTGAAAAACCCGAAAGTCAACAGCCGAAGCGGAAGGGTTGCCAGTTAAGCTACATATTTTTGCTCGAACGGGTGAAAACGCGATGCTGTATGGGTAAGCTACCAAATTATACATTATGCATCACCGTTCATCATGATGTTTTTCTTACGTTCACTGAATATGGTTGAATACGTAGCGTAGCTTTGTATAGCCCAAAAAGCTATAGTTACTACTGTAGATCTTAAATTCTGAACTCAAGGACAGTTTTGATGACCTAGAATATCACAAAGTTATCTAATAATGACTATTGACCTTCCAAAAGGGTCATTCAAGAATGTGTAAATACATACCGTAACCTTATATAGACCTGAAAGCTACTGTTACAACTGTAGATCTGAAGTTCGAACTCACGTACATTTTGGATGACCTAGAACAGAAAGATACAAAAATATTTAACGTTTATCAACGACAATTTACAATATTTGATGATGATGATGTGAACTACCATCTAATGTAGCAAGGCAACTGCCTTTAGCACTGGATTGTTTTAATTCAACGATTTGATCAAGGTTGTTCCGTGGTAAATGATTCATCATGCTCCTGTATGAAAGGCTAAAAACATATTGTGAGCCCGTAAACAGGTACACTCTAATCTAATACAAACGCAGCCAGTACGAGAAAGCATCCTGGAAATAATTGGGTTAGATGACGCCCAATTATCTTTTTTTGTCAATATTGATGCTTGCAGCACATCAAAACATGATACAAACGTCAAAGCGGCTAGGCCTACTGCGTTGCATTAACCGCAAAGTTGATTCTGTGAAACGCGTTGGATTATAATGAATAGGTAGATTTTAACCACAACGCATTTTGTGAATCTACAAGGGAAGAAGGATGCTTGGACATACCGTACCATACGCTACCGAGGTAATAATATTTAAATTAATAATGAAAATCCGAGTTAAGAAAAAAATGGTAATGATAATGATAAAAATGTTAAATCAATATGCAATGTCATTTAGAATAGTATATAAAATATAGTGAAGGGATATTATAATGTAAAATGATAATAATAATTACACATGTCTGCAATGAACGTTGTTGTGGCAGCCTATTTAGACATGAAATCTGCCGCGACCAAGCCGACAGAACGTGCCCATACCCTTTTGAACCAAAGGGCAGGGAAGACAAGGCTTACCATTTATGAATTTTTCAATAGAATGTGGCCCGAAATCAAAAATGAAAAATTGATGCGCAGAAATAGCTCCGATCGATTGGTGCAAAGATTTTGAAAATTTTCTGCATAAATGACTGAGATATTAACGCTCAAAAACCTGACCACTTTTCGTGACGGTCGCAATACGATTTTTTAAATTGTACCCCAGTATAGAAAACAAAGACGTAGTTCTACGTCCAAAAGATCTGGTTTTCGGAACTCGTTTATAAAATATTGTGCCTCAACCAACGAGCCGTTGCATCTAGTGATAGCTCCAGTATGTTGTGAAAATCGCCAAGTTACTTCCATATTCAGGTCAACTATGATCTTCTTGTGACGAATGAACTTGTTAAAATGCTAGGTGCTGACCTACAACCATGCTGCGTATAGGCCTGTCTGCAAAAACGAGCTGCGGACCAAGTGCAGGAGGCCGTGAAGAGAAAAAATCCCTTGATTTCGTCGCTTCTTTACAAAAAAAAAACCCAAAAAGTGACACTGCGCCGCAGTATTATTCATTTTTTCAAACGGGGTTCATTAACTTATTACGGTACAAAAATTCAAAAATTAAAAAATACTAAAATTTTGAGATCACCTCTTAGTCACTATTTGGACACTATTTTTATTATTTTAGTCACTAAAGTCACTATTATTTATCCATAAATCCGCTACCAGCCCTAAAAATTTCATTACTCGAAATCTTTGATATGGAGAATTGAAAAAATAATAACCATCTTGTTGCAAGCTATCCACATTCATTATGAAATTAAATTAAAGTTTAAAGTGCATTCGCTTTTACTGCTCAACACAAAAATTCCAAAAATAAGAATC
>JAHHFK020004692.1:0-77500 GCA_024533555.2 Aedes koreicus
GACGTCCGTTGGATCACATCCGTAAAATTAGTGCATCAATGCCAGATATGTGACGCGGCATAACATAAAAATAGTCAACATGTGATACCATCACGTCAGAGTGTCTTTGGTTACCATCCCAATACGAATGGCGTAGGCCCTACCATCGCGGCCAGATCACATACTCTAGGGTAGGGCACTAAAATCTAGTTCTAGATATTGGCACTTTATTTCTGCTCAGATTTTCCGTCGTCAACATTCATCCCCAAACGTAGCAATCGCCAGCTCAGGTTCGATGCACGCAGCAGCAGCTATCATGCCGTTCGTTTTGAACGACCAGACAGCAGACACAAGAATGGACACTTTTTACAATTCACTTTTTCCACTGCTATTACGTTGCGACCGGACTGAACAATATCTCCAATCGACTCCGAACGACCGTAACTTTATACTTTCAATCTTTTCAACCAAATTTTCGCCGTTTTTCAGCGTAAAAATTGCACTTCATTTCACTGCCACCGAGAACCGTGATCCTAGACGTCAGCTTTTTTTGACTCCCAATCTACACTATCAGCTGGACAATCTCTACTTAGCATTTGAAAATTCATTTCATGTGAATCTTTTGCAAAAACAATAGATTTATTTTTCGAGGTAATTCAGATAGCTAAAATTCATGTTATTTCACAGAATTTCTTAAAACCAGAACTAATCTGTACTTTATCATCGGCGAATTAATCTGTACTTTATCGGCGTTCAACAAATCTCACCACACGCTCGCCACAGTCTACTATTAGAACCGCTTCTAATCAATGGTCAGATCGTTCAACTACCATGACCTCAGCAGTAACGCCCGGAAACCTAACATATTTTCTCAAGGACCGATAGTAACACATCGCAGAGAAAGCCGTTGTGATGAAAATAATCTCCAAGAAGTCTCAGACGTTAGATGTTTCTCAAAAAATTATTACTCGGTAAATGTACATTTACAAACTACCGGAATCTAACAAACATAAAACGTCGTTATGAAAAAAATTCACAGTTACATTATTAACAAACGATTTGCAAAAAAACAGTAAGTTATTTCCAACAGGAGTAGACATTAACCATAGCGAAGTTGGACGATCCAATCTTGTGAGGAGTCAGCCGTAAGCACATTTGATGTCGCGCTCATCGCAGACAACGGATGGTAACCGGGCATTGCACATCAGACCAGACACCGCAGCATCAGACAACAGTGACAGCAATACGCGATCACCTGAGCTGAGAAATGCAGCATTAGGACTTTTTAAGGCCTTCGATAGGTTTGCATTCGTTTCGATAAGGCAATAAAGATTATTATTAGGGCAAATCTCAAGCAGTGTTCTATAAACCGGAAAACTCCTTGAAATGTATATACATATAAAAAAAATCAAAAATATAATATACATATAAAAATCCGTTGATGCGAAATTTAATTTAAAGAAATTTACCTAAGCAAACCATCTGAAATCAATAACAGATTCGAAATAAAATCCATTATGACAAAGTTGATTCTTGGGCGCTCTCCTGCCCAGAGGTGGTAAATATATATATATTTTTTTTGCAAAACAGTCACCTGCTGCGATATTTGAAGGGGACCAGTACAAAAGGCCGAGTCACAAATGGCCGAAGCACATAAGGCCGAAAATGTTCTACCCTACCACAAAAGGCCGAAAGTCAAAAAGTCCGAAAGCCAAAAAGGCCGAATCACGAAAGGCCGAAAGTCAATAAGGCTGAAAGCCAAAAAGGCCAAATCACAAAAGGCCGAATCGATCGAGGCCGAAAATTTACTAAACATTGAATTTATTAAAATTCAATCAATTAGCTTATAATACTGAACTTTAGGTTCCGTTTCCTACAAAATTTCTATGCTATAATAATTATAAATGTAACAAAGTCATGTTAAAAAACATAAATACAGCTCACTTTTGCACTGTTAAAAATGCGAAATGATGTATTCTGTGTTTAGCCCCGAGGAGGAATGAAATTTACTCACAAATATCTGCTTATTTTTAATTTTTATTGCACTAGATGGCAGTTTTATTTCATTTTTATTGCAAAATGGCAGTTCAGCTCAAAAGAAGATAATCATGATAATCATTATAAAAATTATAAATTATAATTATAAAAATAAAAATAAAAGGGATAGTAATAAAAAATAATAATAATAGTAAAGGAAAATATGTTTATGTCCTTTTTTTCTTAGACGCCAACAGAAGAGCAATGTTTTCAACAAAATTCAAGTCAGTGGTATCGTCACTTTTCAAACATATTTCTTTGATTTTTTCCAGATGGTTCCGTGATCCTTGTGGAACGTTTCCTTGTTTTTTTTCCGCAGAAAATTCGTCCTTCAATTTCTTGTTGCTCGTTTCGCAATTCCATGATTATCCTGGTAACAGATAAATGATTGTATCCAACAACCTCTGTCCACCGCCGATGCCACGCTTCGAGCGCATTGGTCGTTAATGGTAATTGTTCCTTCATCGCCTTGTGATTCGACCAGAGGGCGGGATGAAACATTGGCCTGCTGTTGCTGTTTCGTCATGAAACCTAAGTTGCTTTGAAGTAATCAAGAAAGCCAGCCAGCATTACTGGCATGTCGTCCTTGATGCTCTCAAATGCTCCTGGGATTCTTAAATGTGGTAGGAATGATAACGCCTGCAAAAAAAAAAAAACGTTAGTTGAAACTCACCCAACGATTAATTTATACTAACTTGTAGGCGTTTAACAGCCATGTATACATCCATATCATTGGAATACATGGTTTTCAACCCCGGAAGCTCAGCTGCTTAATCAAATTTTGCGCGAAATTAAAGTAGCACAAATAACATTCTGCTTACGGAAAAATCCAATATTTATTTAAATTTTTAAATTACGAATTTTGGCTTTTCCGTCTGCCAGTAATAAGTCAGCTCGAGTAGCAGACTTATTCGATAATTATACATCTGTCAAGTTTAAGTGGGAATTCGTGAATTGGAACATAGCCTTAAATAGGGTAGGGGGAAGTAATGTTAGCCTAGCTCCTTCATTCGGCTTATGTACCAAATATGTCATTAATTCAGCGATAATCAACAAAATTATGTTGCTATCATGATGACCGATTTAATTCGAAGCATTTCAGACATTATTAATCAATTTACTGTTTCTCACTTCCGTGTAATTTAAGATTTCCGTAACTTTTTAGACATCATGATTTCACTGGTTAAGCTGAACAAATTAACTCCTGATCTTCGAATGATCTAAATTTGGCTAAATTGAAGCAACAAACCAAATAATGCAACCAAGATGTACAGAAAATAGTCACACGTTACAAACTAACTGTCCACATAGATAAAATAACAATGATTTTACAAGAAAATCGTAGACCCAATGTTGAGGACATATTTTTTTTTCTCTGTTCCCAACTATGGCCTGTTGTCTGGATAACTTAGTAAAAATGTTGTTATTGATAAAATTTTCAGTAAAAATGTATAAGTTTCGGTTGAATATTTTCCAAATGGCTCATATAAAGAAAAACCAAAGGAACAAAACCTGTGCAGAGTGAATTATTATGTTTTCACTATCGAACCGACAATATATCATATGTGAAAATCTTTTAAGTGTTTCAAAGCAGTTTAAGTTAAGTTGGTTTTGTAAAATTTTATGTTGGATAAAGCGAATACAGCTGGCAATGCCTTAAATCATAATATCTTGAATAAAAACCATACAAAGACTGCATTTAATGAAAAAATCGATCGAATGGGACGAAGTTGCATCCATGAATAGGCCCAATTTGATGCTTATAGACCGATATTACATCCATATCCCTCGAAAGTTTCTGACTTTATAAAAAGAGTTGTGTAACTTTTCGTGATACATATAACCAAACATCTTATTTAACGTATCTAAGCAAGTGTATAGCAAGCTAAATATCGCTTATAGCTTAAATTTTGTATGAGTAATAATAAAAAATGTAATCGATCGTTGCATATTAGGCTAAGTCAAGGGACTTTTGTGACATACCCTACTCCCCAGGAACAACAATGACTGCCTTTCCTAACTGCGTATTCGCCAAAACCCCGTAACTTACGTTTTTGTTCAGACGGAAATACGTTGGTCTAAAAAAAGAAGAAAAAAAAACTATTATAATCATGTGATTATACCTACATATTCATCTATTTGCAAACCTGATCTATGATAAAAGTTCTTTCTTCGTTTTTTGAGGCAATTTCGATCAACTTATTCCAGCTTTTTGAAAGTTAGTCAATGATTTTTAAGCCATTTTGTAGTATTCGCTGGTTTCCTGGGTTCACCCCGAAAGCTTAGGGTAGAGAAAGATTAATAAATACAAAAAAATAAGGCGATATACATTATTGGGAATCTTACTCTCATTTGATCCAACAGCGTATCCACGCTTAATATGGTTGTTTTCTTGTGCGTATTCTCGCTAACATAATTTTGTACCCAATGAGTTTTACCACTAGCTGGTAATGCAATTAAAAATATGATCTGAAAACATACGAGAGATTTAAATCAATACAACTGTTTCGTAAATGAGCTTGATTTAAATTTAATTATAAACTGATTTGTATGAATTCAGTTACTCGCCAGCATCAAACATCGTCAACTAGCGACAACCTCGTTTTTCGACAAAAAAATCAAAATGTACCTGTCCGGCGTTGTGTACAAAATTGACAAATGATTGCGTGTTTTATTGACGTTGTTTTCTATACTGGGATACAATTTTAGAAAAAATCAAAGTGCGACCGTCGCGAAAAGTGCTCAGGTTTTGAACGATAATATCTCAACTCATTTTTCTTCAAAGATTTACCGACAAAAATCGTTTATATTTCTTTTTTTTGACTTCAACAGAGGACGTTGTTGATTTCGGGCTACATACTATTGAAAAATGTGTAAAGTATTAAGGCATGTGGGGGAAAGCCATCGACAAGTAAAATAATTCAAAGAATATTGCATTGTTCATTCAAAATAGCTTACAATTAGTAGCGTAGTCCGGCGTCAACATTTCGAACAACCACTGTACCTTGTAGTTTTTCGTTTGGTGTTTTTCTGATGCAGAAATTGGCTCTATTACTAAGATTCTATATTGAACCAAAAGACGAATTTCACGCCAATTTGAAAAGGGCTTAAGTTTTTTTGATCGATTTTTTTTTTAAAATCAACATAACTAAAAAAAGAAAAGACTTACAAAAAAGTGATGTATGAGTGACTTCTAAAAGCTTGTTTTAACTTTCCTGAAATTTTTTGTAAAAACTATAAAATCCGATTTCTTTGCCGCTTAAAAAAAAAAATTTAAATTTAAAAGTCAATTTGCAAAAAATTACTATCTTAGAATTGGACGAAATTTTTTCTAAATAAAGGCAATATAATTGTCGAAAAGTTCGCGATACATCGCAAAATGGTCACTTTTAAGGAAAAAAAGTTTTTCTAACAAAGCACTTTTTCATGTCCTATTTTTACCGTGTATCATGCCAACTCGTCTAGTTATGGTATTCAACACCCCTATAGAATCCAATAAAATCTAGCAGTCATAAAGAATTGAATGTATTGAACATCTTGGCAAAAAAGAATAATCATCTAGACTAACATTTAGAAAAGGGTCAAAAACATTATATTTGCCTTTACATCGAAGTAAAACAGAACCAAACATGTACGTTTAAGTAAAAAGAATCATTCATCTGCTTGTTCGGATATTTCTATTTTTAGAGGCAATTCAAATATAGCTACATGCATATCTTTGGGGGCGGTGGAGGGAGCTGGAAGGAAGGTCAGGATTTGTTACAGTACGTTTAAAAGGTATGGGAAAAATCGTGATAGAGAAAGCTGATAAATCTAAAAAAAAATAGCGTACATCATATTTGAATCGTCTTTAAATGGATATGCATCAAGTCTTATCAAATTAGAAAATTCTTATTTGATAAGACTTGATGCATATCCATTTAAAGACGGTTCAAATACGACGTTATATTAGATTTTTCGAAATACTGTATATGTCAAAGAAAACTCATAGGTTTTTGTTTGGTATTTAGGTTTATTTTATTTATTTTTGATATGTTTACATTTTCAAGTAGTAGTAATTAACTTAACTTCATATATTTAAATTATAAATCTTTCACAAACAAAGTAAATTTCTTTGGATTATCCTTTGAATCAGAAAACCTTTTAGCTGAAATAGGTACAAAGCAATGAACCTGTGTATCGTTGTCTTTACGTAGCTATATAACTCCACAAGTTCTTCTGACATTTTTGCATACTGTTCAGCTGATATAGAACGAGAAATTCAGTTTTTTAATACTTTTATTTGTCTGTTCAACTGCCCAGTTATATAGTTCCCGAGGAGTTTTTATTGTGTTTCCATAATCTTGAACAAGACTTGCTCTCTTTGCCATTCGCTTGAGAGTACCACTAATAGCATCACATGGAACGTTCACATGAGACGTTGCAGAAATGTATTGAATTTTGTTTTAATAAAAATGTTGCAATTTTGATATAAACAACTGAACTGCTATTGTGTCATGGGTCAATACTTCAGATATTATGATAAAGCTTTTGTTTTCCAATTTATCGTCTTTCTTGTATGCTCCGCCAAAGTTTTTGGTAATTGACAGGATCAGCCTTTTCGATTTACAATTCACTAAAGTTAAAAAAAATATATATAAAATAGCCCCTTTCAAATGGTAGCCTTGATTTTTCAAACATTAAAAGACCCTTAAAAAATCCATTTTATTGTGTGTGTATGTACAATCCAACGCCCACCGTCCGGCAGTGTTTTTATGGAAGAAAAACGTTTGCAGTTAAACGACTCGACAAACATTTTTAGCCCGGGAGTTGGAAGGTGATAGCTCTGTTGGGTTTCAGTCACCCATTTCAGAATGCCTGGTTACTCACGTCCATTCCGAGAGTCACTTTCACTTACAACAAGCCCCGCATAAAATCAGTACAAACATCAAATGGATATAGGTATTGTGCATACACTTCCATCATCAAATCTTATTGTTTTGAGGATGGCAGGTATTTAGTAGTATCGTTCAAATTTACCGATATGGACCAGATGGATCTCACCAGAAATTGTTGCTGCTGGTACAGTCTTTCATTTTGATTTGGTTTCATAGTGATGGTAAAGAGTGCATTTATGTCTCTGCAAAAGTAGCACTCCGCTATTCGGCAAATATTTTCACATCATCCTTTTCTAATGGAACAGCTACAACTAGTACTTTGGGTACAAATGCAACAATGAAAACCACAGGTAAAAACAAAACACTTCCGAGAAGAAATTTAACATGAAAAATCATAATCATAGTGACACGAAAGAAAATAAACTTCACAGCTCTCCATATGTACAACACGTGGTGAGAGTGCATATGAAACTATATGCCAGTCACTCACGCGCGCTTGCACGTTGGCTTCGTTCGTTGCTTCTGACCAGCAAATGGCCATTTTCAACATTGCCCTGGTTTTCTTTTTTTTCTCTCCACACTCTGCCAATAATCAAAATCCCCCGCTGTGATGCGACTCTATATCAACTTCAAAACTGCTAATAATCATCGATTCACTCGCGATAAAGCGGAAAAATACTCAAATTTATTCATTTATGTCCGCGTGGCACAATACTAACAGCACTAACAAACACAACTTAGCTGATATTAACTCTTCCTTCGAATGCGGGGGCGAAGCACAAAAAACAAAAACAAAAAAAAAAACGGGGAAAAACTACCGATCATCACAAATTTCGGGAGGGAATTGATTATATTCACTACATCTTACACAAAACACGTGAGGATTTGATGATTTCACTGTTCGCTTAGGTTGAATTACGAATACATTTTTAATATAATTTTTGCGAAAAGGACGCAGCAAAAACAGAACACGTAAGTTTCCGAGCACGGCTTGCTGCGATCAAAAAACAAGGTATGCAAAGTTGCTTGAAAAAACAAAGTCTACACACCCACAAAGTTTCATTGGATTCTAAGAGGGTGCTGCCAAACCCTGGTTGAGTTGGCGGGAAATTCGTCAATACTTGTGATTAGAGATTCAAAATCGTTGTGTTCACGAAAAGCAAGCATCAATTTATTGGCCGACAATGCATTGTCGGAAAATGTACGTTGGAGGCCATACATTATGATGTGAAAGGGAACAGGATTGGTCAAAAGCTACCAATTGGAATCATTGGTTCAAGCTCGACTCTCATGAGAAAAAGAAGGAGGATACTATCGTGCGGCGCTACAATTGGTATGGATGAGTGAAGCTCATGTTTTCATTTCTGGTTGTAGAGTTTGTAAAAATGAAGATTCATTCACGAAGCAATAAGTCAGATGAGATAAATGTCAAGATTTATTCCAGTGTATACTAAAATAAAGAAATTTGTTTATTTGAAGTATACATCAACAGAGCAAGTTTAGGTCCTAATGATGTTAAATAGAAAAAAAAAATACAATAAGAAACGAGTACATAACCTCTTAAGTGGTGTCAAGACACAAAAATAAATAAGTAAAAATGAAATAATTGAAGCTATACACTATCTTAACTACGTGCGTCAATTGATCTAAAAACGGTAGAAAATCTCCGACGAAGTGCGTTCCGCGTCAGATTGAAATCGAAAATGGACGCCACCCTATTGAAGGTTCGCTGCAACCCGTGAATAGAATGAAAGATCGTTCGATCTTGAGCCGCAGTGAAAGACGGAGTCAACACAGTGTTTTATTATAATCTGAGATAACAACGTCTAGTATTTAATAGAAATTCACATGTGGCCATAGACTCGGAAAAATCGGAAATGCGAGAATCCAAAATCATCGGGAAATATGCGGGAAAAAGTCGGGAATTTCAAAATCCATTGGGATTTTTTTTTTCATATGGAAGGAGCCATACTCACACCTTTTTCAAAGGATTTGAGTATTTTACAGTGCGCGAAATAAATATAGCGTTCAAGTGAAAATTCGACGTTTAACTCTTTAGTTGCCTTCTTCGAAGTGAGCTGGATATTTTTAACATTGAACCAAAACAAACAAAACGTGTGTTCATTCAACTTTATTGCTCTACCTCTGGTAGTTTAATTCATAGATTTATGCATTGTTCATAAGAAACAATTATACCGTACAAATCTGATTGATTTGATTTTTCTCTTCTGCTTTACCTGTATGATAGATTTAATACTTCGTTCTTCCTCCTCGAACTGTATTAACATCTGCGAGACGTTGTGGCATTGAGTCAACCAATGACTGCAGTACAGCGATTTCGATATTTGCCCATTCTTCTTGAATAGCTGTTTTGAGTTGCAATAGTGTGTCCATTTGCATAAACTCTTGCTGACAAGATTCCCCAAAGATTCTCTATTGGGTTCAGATCAGGACTTATAGCCGGCCATTCCATAACATCGATGTTTCTTGACGCTAGAAAGGATTGTGTTTGTTTGGAAGAGTGTATTGCAGCATTATCCTGCTGAATAATCCAGTGTTCACCCCACAAATTATCGCCAAAGTCGATCAGGACGTTCTCAATAGGGTCTATGTACTTCCCTGAATTCATTTTGTGTAAAATAATGCATATTGGGGTTTGCCTACGCGTCTCAGGATTTCGGCGAATATCCCTCCAATACATCTGGCATCCATCAGGTCCGTCCAAATTGAACTTCTTCTCGTCCGAAAAGATGGCAGATTTCCACTCATCTAGCCAAAACGTTGCTCAGCGAATTCCAACCTTGCAGCCTTATGTCGAGGAAGAAGCTTTGGTGTTTTCACTCTTTGTTGATATTGGATGTTGGGATTTTCCTTCAGAACTTGCAGAATCCTCCTTTTGGTCAACGGGAGAGACATTTCAGACTTGATTTGACCTGTACTCAAGTTTTTTTTGACGGCCAATCGCCATACTTCCCGTTTTCCTCTGGCAGACAGCGTAGATGGCCGACCGCTACGTTTGTTTGTACCATACTTTTTCGGATCTTTGAGAAAGTTGACGATTGTGCTCTTATTCCGGTTGACCTTCTGAGCAATTTGACGAATAGAGAGTCCAGATTCTCTGTAAGTCGTAATTTTTGTCTGTTCTTCAGACAACAATTATTTTCCCCTGGGCATTTTTACGAAAAAGCCTAGGAAATATATTTGAAATCACATCAACAATATGCTAGAATCACGGTTAGATATCTATCTTCTGATACCATTGCTCATTTCGATGAATAATTTACTTACAATCACAAATCCAGGTGTATGAGATCGATGTACGTTATATTTATTTCCTACTGGGATGGGAACTTGAAAAATTCTAAGTCAAACTGCTGCTTGTGTGAGCGCGTAAATAAAAAATTTCTGGTGCCCCCAGCTGGCGGATACACTGTCAAACGAAATACCTCAATTGAGCATTGAAAACAATCCTGCAAAATTACGAAGTTTTTTTTTTTTTTTTTTTTTTTTTTCGAAGTTTTCTGAGCACAAACCTCAAATACTATTAGGACTTCAGGCGTGAAATTTTCAAGAATCGTTTACTCTACTGGAGCATCCATTTGTTAATCATTTGAGCGTTGTTTGTTTTGTTTTGTTTGTGATTTTTAGTCTCACACACGTGAAGTGATAATTAACCTAACCTATAATTCTTACGACTCCCTCCCTTTTCTTTTTAAAGGGTATTTTAATGGAGATTTGTTGAGTAGCTACTTCAGAAAACCATAATAAATAGATCGACTGTCGTTGCGTAATGCCGAAACGTATTTCTCGGATTTTTTTTGCAAATTCTCTCGCTTTCTTCATTGCCGATTTAGAGGCAAACTCTATTTCCATATTTCGTCAATTCTCTTTCAATTAATGATTTGACAATTAACAACTAACAATTTTCAAATCGTCAAAAAGAAACGAAGTTATTGAGATGCGGTCTGGGAAACGACTCGACCATTGCTGCAGACATGATGACAAAATTAAACTTTGGTCCCAGCATCTTATCGCCTACCGCATCAGTCACACCAGCGAACACATTTTATCGGAATACCGACGAAAAGCTGAGTTTGAAATTGGGATGACTTTCCTTCAGCTTTCTTTCTTCCTGCTTCCTGACTTCGTCCACAAATTTCCTCAAATGGGGCAACATTTGTAGCGCTCTTCTAACAACTTTTTCATTTTCCACCCAACGAACTTCGCAGAATTTTAGTGGAATTTTTATCTAAAGTTCTCCGTAGGTAGGTAATTCTAGTGATCAAAAATATCGTCATGCATCAATTGGTCGACACTATATATGTCCGGAGAAATTTGTGAAATGGGCGAATCTGCTTTTGTAAACAAACATTTAAATCGACAATTTTTCACGAGGAAATGCTCAATTTCTTTAACTAAGCTCACAATCGGGTAAAATAAAGCTTCTGCTTGCCAATTGTGGTCTTAGTTTTTCAAATTGAGCTTTTATTCGTTAAAAAACGTCGATTCAAATGTTTGTTTACAAAAGCAGATTCACCCATTTCGCAAATTTTTCCGGATTTAGTCCATTTAACAGGTTTTGAAAAATGCACAGCTCATTTTTTGAAAAGCATTCGTTTATAAAAAAAATGTCTTTGTTTTTGCTGTAAGGTGACTGGCATAATAGGTTTCTGTCCACTGCAGTAACAAATGTTAGTCTATTATGCAAACGGACTGAGACTTTATGATGTTTAAAAAATGATAGCAGTGTTACCACCCCAGGTTGGTGGAACTCGTCTGGCATATACATTGAAAAAATATTGTAAAAAACTTGCAAAGTTAACCTTTGCACTGAAATTTACAGTAATGCATACAATAGCGATGCTTAAGTCAAAAGTATCACAAAAGGAGTTCCAGTCAAGTAAAATACAAACAAAAGTAAGTCATGTGCGAAACCTCACCTGTCACAGTCGTGTAGCAAGATTTTCTAAGCGGTACATTTTTGAACAGGCTGAACAAAGGCAGCAGAAAATGATCCACATGTCAAGGTCAAACACTGTTTCATTCCGTTAATCAGATCGTTGAACCGAATATTTCCCGATGATTTTGGATTCCCGCATATTTCCCGATGATTTTGGATTCCCGCACTTCCCGATTTTCCCGAGTCTGTGGCCACCCTGCCCAGATCATGCGCGAAGTCAAGAAGAACCCGAAGGTAACTGTCCGCGAGATCCAGGAAACCCTTCAGTTATCAGATTCCGGTCGAACTGTTCGTCGCCGTCTCGTAGCACAGGGGTTGAATAGCAAACTTGCCCGGAAGCGCCCATTTATCAGCAAGGCAAACAAAGCCAAACGGCTTAAGTTTGCTAAGGAGCATGCTGATAAGCCCCTAGAGTTCTGGAAAACGGTTCTCTGGACGGACGAATCCAAATTCGAGCTGTTTAACCGAAAGCGGCGGGTTCGTGTTTGGTGCAGATCGGGAGAGGAGCTTCAGGAGCGCCACATCCAAGGCACGATGAAGCATGGAGGAGGAAATGTGATGGTCTGGGGATGTTTTTCGTGGGGTGGAGTGGGAAGCATTGTGAAAATCGACGGGATAATGACGGCAGATTCTTACATCAACATCCTGCGAGAAAATCTGGAGGTTTCGCTGATCCAGACGGGCCTTGAAGAGAAGTTCGTATTCCAGCAGGACAACGACCCGAAGCATACTGCCAAGACCAAGTCTTTCTTCCGGTCTTGTCGGATCAAACCGCTGGAATGGCCTCCACAAAGCCCGGACCTCAATCCCATCGAGAATTTGTGGGCGATTCTCGATGCCAGGGTTGACAAAACTGTTGTTACCAATAAAAATAACTATTTTGAAGCTCTGGAGCGCGCCTGGGAAGAGCTAGATCCACAGCACCTAAAGAACCTGGCCGAGAGCATGTCGAAGCGCCTGCAGGAGGTCCTGAAGGCCAAAAGAGGACACATCAATTATTGAAATGCTTTTATTTTACTTTAATTTATGTTTTCTGTAGCCTAAATGAAGTGGGCACTTTAATTTGTCACTGTTTTTTTTGTAATTGTAATTGTAATTGTAATTGTTCAGTGTATAGTCCGTGCTTTCCTGCTAAGATTGCGTATCCGGGGACTTACCCCCAGGTCTATACACCTACAGTCCTTCCCGTTGCACTCGTCAGCTCTTGCGATACTCAAGACTCACATGGGTGGTCGTATCCGGGTCCTCCACTGGGTAGGCACAAATGTCCGTCCAGTTTCTGGTACATTAATTATCTATTTTTTATGCCTGAATGAAGTACTAATGCTTAAAAAGTTATAAGAAAACCCGTGTGAAAACAACTAACTAGTAGTAATTTGTAATGCGCTCAATTGGCCATTATAATGAAGATTTTTTCCGACCTCTTGAAAATATTTCACACTTTTGAGAGTGGACTAATGTCCATATTTGTACCTTTTAGATTTTGGATTATTAGTAACATTACATGAACTTTTCTCATTAATTGACTCTCTTAACAACAAGATGGCAGCGTGGAAGGTGCCCTGTATTGGCCAACAAATTCTCTGTACAACCCTTCCCTTATACATCCAAACCCAACACTTCATCACATCCAAATGCTTTCCTGGAAAGAAATAAGAATAATAATAAAAATAAAATATGTAGACACAAATTGACGAAACAACTACAAAAGGTCGGAATCGGATGCTTTCATGTTCCGTAGGCTGGCGATTCCCTTCCTGGTTCCCTCGGCTGCACAGGTGATATTTTTTCCAGGGAATATTTTCTTGAGCGACGGCATGCTCCTTTACAAGTGGTGATCCTGCAAATAGAGACTAAACAAACCGGACTACTCCTCGGATTGGTGCCCCGTCATATCATGAATAGCTGATATAACTAAATATAATTAAACAGACCCTTTATGATAAAAAGGCATTTCATACTTATATTAATTAGTTGAGATGTGTGATTATTATCGACCCCTGTGATCCTATTAAGTTGTATTCCAAATACTCTGATTTAGCTAAATTGCTCTCAGAGTCAAAAATATTAACGTTATGAGTTTTATTGACCTATTGACCTACAAGTTAAGTCTTTATTGCTCTGTGATTGTAATCTTTATGCCTAACTGAATTATTATTACTTAAAAGTATTGAGAAAACCCGTGTGTAAAACGGTAACATTTAGTAACATTCCATAAACCCGTATTATTATATATTTATTCCAACTACCAAATGAAAACGTAGAAGGTGCCTTGCATTGGCCAACAATAAATTCTCCTTCAAGCAATCCCCTTAACAATCCAAACCCAACACTTCATCATACCCAAACCTGTAATGTTACTAGTCTATACTGTTACTGTCACCCTCTATTGTTAGTGAGTACATAGGGAAGATGTACCTATAATAATCTCATCATTTTGCAATTCATCCTACTTGAAATAAAACGATATACACGTGACAGGATTAGTTAGTAATTTTTGTTGTAGTTATTTAACGGAGGCAAACATTATTACAAAACGAAACCGATCCTTCAACTGCCCAATTCTTTGATTTGATCCTTTGATCGTTTCCCTATAATGTTTGAAGATTAATTATTGGTTTGATCTATAAACAAATCATCTGAAAGCTCACCTCTATTCATCTCCTCCGCTCAGCTACTCTCAATGTATACTTCTCTAATCAGTCCCTCCGCTTCCTGTAATAACCTAACTCACAATCCACCGATTCCAAAGCACGAGAGAAATTCCCGCAGCCTAACATGCAAATGGGCAGAATGTTACAACTTGGAATTGTAACAGAAATCGATGAATCAACCCTCTCAGGTTTAACGCTAATATGCTATTATGATAGACTTAGAACCTCATAACTGCATGCTAGGACTTTGCAAAAACTTAGGATTTGGAAATTTGAGTCGCTTTTACTTAAAATGATCTTTATTTCTTGTGTTTGTTGATGGTTTAACATATTCTTAGTTTAAGTGATTCAGTTTTGTCTTTTCATCTTTGGTTTTGAATATAAAATAATAATTAGTTAAAAATTCCTAATCTTATCAGATTTGCTTATTGATTTACCACCTTGGTGGGATTGGTTTGTTTTAAATTTGAGTCGCTTAACAAATCCTCAAACAAATGTGCAAAAGCACGTTGGCCAATATTTAGTGTCAACCAGTGGGTACGTGTGCTCTACTCCAAGTTCCCCTTCTTTCAAACTCGCCTTCAGTTCAATTTACCCATTGAGTAGGACCCATCACAATAGAAAATATTGTGATGGAGCACGGACGTTAGGTTACTAGATGTATGAAACATACTCTATAGCCTATTTAGGATTATATTTGAAAAATCCAAATTTGGCCAACACCCACCAATTTGTCAGTTTTTTTTTTTTTGAACACAAATTGATTTTTTTTTCTTTAAGTAAAACTCCTTTTTTTTCAGTATTCTATAAGTGAAACTTAAAAAGAATAAAAATAATAAAAAAAAATACAGTGTGTTTACTTTAATTTGAACCAAGTAAATGAGAGAAATTGAAAAAACGATGAGGTGGGCACTTTGTTTTGCCTATCAGTGTATGTTTCAGCACAAAATATGGATAGGTCTGGTGGTAGGTTGATGCTGATTTCAGTGTTCTGCGAATAAATTCCGCATCCTGTTCCTTGGCTGCTTTTTTATCCGTCTGTGTAGATATGTTTGTGGTGCGGGTATCTCGTTTCACGGATCTCTAGGAACTGGGATTTTTTTTACATTGTTGTGACTGCTTCACAGATTTCTAGGTTGACTTCATGTATTTGCACAGAGCGGTTGTAGGGTGGAGTAGTCTCAGCGACTACTGGTGGGATGTTGAGTTCTTCACTTTTTTCGGCTGCTCTTTGTACCAGGGTGCACCCCATTCGTATCATTCTTCGGCTGGTTTGTTTTGTTGCATATAGAATTAGATTTTCTGCTATTCTGAAATATAATAGAAGTTGGCCACTTTCCGATAATAGGCTTTCAATGGGACTTGATTGAAATGCTCCAGTTGCGCTGGGGATTCATTGGTGATATAGCGGTCATGACCGGTTTAGGTCTGTTTCGTTGGCTTTACTTATAAGCGGCGCTGCATAAAGAAGTTTTGATACTAACATTGAGTTTAGGATTCGTAGTAGTGATTTTCTGTCTGCTACAAAATTTATGTTGCCTGTGTATCTCATTAGAGATATGATTTTTCTGCATTCCTCGCGTTTAGTTTGAATGTGGAATTTGTAGTTTAGTTTGTAGTAAATCCATACGCTAGGACCTTTGTTTTTTTGTGTGGTTTTGATCGGATCCTAGTTAGGTTTTGCTGTTGGTTGATTTTGTAGCTTTTTGCGATTTCCTATGTGCATTATTGATGACTTCTGTGTTGAGATAGTAAATCCTGTTTCGTTACACCATTTTTCGATTTGGTTTAGGATTTTTTGTATTTGAAATAAGGTCCATCTGGCGGATTTGGTTGATATATATAAACGACGAGCCATAATCTGAAATCTTCTCAGACATAGTTCTACCAGTCAGGTATGAGCGGAGCCACTTCAACAATAGATCGTGAACCCCCATTTTCTCGTATTTGAAAATTGCAATCTGATGGTTCATTTTATCGAAGGCCGCAGAGAGATCTGTGTATATGACGTCTACTTGATGACCGCGTTCCATTTCGCGGATGACGAACGATGTAAATACGGTGATGTTGGTCGCCGTCGAGCGTCGATTGTGTATTGGGGAAAACAAACGACTCTTTCCAGCATTCAGGAAACACACCGGAAGTTAATGACAAATTGAAGACCGTAGCTAGGGGCGCAGCGAGTGTGTTAAGGCAACGCTTCAGGACAATTGAAGGAATACCATCAGGACCGCATCCAGTTGAGCATTTCATCTGCTTCCCTGCTAAAATCACCATATCACTAAGGATAGTGAGTGCAGAGCCAAATACAGACAAGCGGGGAACATTGCCAGTAGCCGCTTCGAGGCCCTCGGCATCCAGCATTTCGTCGCAGAAGACACTGCTGAACTGCGTACGGAACAAGCTGGCGATATCCTCGACAGAGTCAGCTTCGTGAGTGCCGTCAGTCATGGTGGAGGGTAAACCGGCTTCCTTCCGTTGTTCATTCACGAACCGCCAAAAGCTCTTCGATTTCGTTTTGAGATGACTCTGCAATTGAGACTGATGAGAGTTGTACAAGCTGTTATTGAGGTGTTTGTAATCGTCATTGGCGCGTGCGTAGTTTGTCTTCGTAGAATCGGTGCGATATTTGCTGTGTGTATTTGCAGCCCTTTTAACTCGTTTTAAATGTTTGAGGTCGGAATTAGACCAAGCAGGTTTGGGAGGCTTACGGTTGAGTTTATTAGGCACGAATTGATCAACGGCGTACAGCAAAATACCACACATAGTCGAAGCAGCATCCCCGTTTGCAAGGGTCGTGTTCCAATTCACGCCGGCGAGAAAATTGTTCATTTCCACGAAGGCAGCATGGGTGAAGTCATAATAAACGTTTTCGATGTTGACATGGAAGCTGTACTTAGGATTAAACTCCAGTGTCAGTAGCAGAGGGGAATGATTTCTGGAGCTTTTGACAAGCGGTGTCGGAGCTTGAAGAACGGGACATCTTTGACCCAATTCTTCGCTAATGAAACAAAGATCCAGCAAACGGTTATTCGCGTTCGGAATGCCATTAACTTACCGAAGTCTGGCTGTAGAATAAGGATCAAGCAAGGAGAGCGAAGCCAGTCTGAATGACGAACAAGAATTGTCTGGATAGCGGAAGCCATTCGTATCGATATGCCATGAAATCGTGCTGAGGTGTAAAGCTCCTTAGCACGACTTTGTGCAGTGAAATTTTGCTTGTCATCACGATTGAGCACTTTTTTCACTTTGTACGCCTTCAATCCTTGCCTCTGCTTAGTGCCGGTAGAGATAAAAATTTTAGATTTTCGACCACAACTACATATGGCCTGCCAAATCAAATACTTCTTCGGGAAATTGGACACCTTCTTTGTCCAGAAATGATCGGCAACGGCGTTTCTTTGCATTGCGGTATAAAAAGCCAGACCCGGAAGTTGTTCAAAGTTTTCGAGTACGTATGTTTGTCGACCATTATGATACAAAAAATGTTTGCAAAAATTTGGTGTAAAGCTCCTTAGCACGACTTTGTGCAGTGAAATTTTGCTTGTCATAACGATTGAGCACCTTTTTCATTTTGTACGCCTTCAGTCCTTGCCTCTGCTTCACTTTTTGTACGTATGATTTTGACTTCCCAACTTTGCGAGCCACATTTCGCACAGAAAGATTGGGATTTTTCTCAATAATGGCTACCACCTGCTTGTCCATTTGTCGTGAGCATACTTTTCGATTTGTTCCACTTCCAACCTTCCGATCCACAGTCATGTGCTGGTCAAATGATTTGCAAACACAAAACACGATACTTTTCAGTAGTTTTAGTTTCTTGGCAAGATCGCGTACCAATAAATTCGGATTTTGATGATGTTCGTACAAAATGCGTTTGCGCACTTCGACTTGATTCGGCGCCATTTTACCAAATGTAACAAAAATGTAAACATGTTGTACCACGAAATAATGTTTGAGAGTTTCAGCTGTCATACAAAGGAAACGTTCCGTGAAATAATTCAAAATCTACACTGAATGAAATGTGTCCGAAATTTAACGTGAGCAGGCTTTATGCCATACATAATCAAATGACGCTCGAAGAAATACAATTTTTTGACGTAGGACTACGTCTGTGTTTTCAATACTGGGGTACACGTTCGAATTGCGAAAATTTGGAGCGTCACGAAAAATATATAGGTTTTGAACGTTAATAACTAAGTCATTCCCCGATTGATTTCCAAAATGTTTGCACCAATCGATCGGGACATTTTCTACGCTTTGATTAAAATATTTCAAACTATTGATTTTTAACATGCAACTAATAAAATTAACGCAAATATGAAGTGATGTCTTATAATATCGATTTTTCAGAGTAAATTTACCAAATACACAGTACTTTCCGCGCACAGACTTCATATTTAAGTAAGGAACGTCTCCTAGGCAGCCATGAATGTTATATAACGGGTACACCTTCGCATTTTGAATTAGTTTTCCGGCGGTCGTGGAGCTGTGCAGAGTAGTATCTGCAGTTGGACGAGCAGTCGCTGCCCAGAGAGACGTTGGTGCAGTTGGCTGTTGTTGCCGATGCTCCCGTCAACTTCGCTGCGAGAAAGATGGCTGCTGAAGCCTACTAGTTGGCGGGAAAAAGCCGCCCGTGACAACGAGACAAGAATCAATCATCCCACGTCACCTGCAGATGGCCACCCGCAATGAAGATGAGATGAACCAAGAAAGAAAGTCCAAGTTCAATCGCGAACTGTTTCTCCCCCGTCAACTAAATCCGTCCTTTTAAGGACGACCAAATTAGTTTGCCAACTAAAGAGTTTATTTGGTTGAAATTTTCTCTTGTGATGTTTGAAATTAATTTCAATTACCGCGCGCCGGCTGAACATAGCATTCATTAAACGTCGGGTCCCGTAGTAAATGACAAAGAAGGTTGAACAACCAACGAACGGAATTCGAGCCGAACTGCGTCACTTCAGACCGACCATGTGGTTGAGTTCGTTGTATTTCCTAGCTATGCATAGCGGATTAGTTGCTGGCGGTGGCAAGCAAATTAGGAAAGGTTCGGTTAAGAAAATCATCCGTCTTGCGTGTAATAATTAAAACTAATTATTGTGGCGCAATAATTGAAGTTCGTCCCCTTTGATGCTATTTGTAACACATTGCCTTCGTTGGTACCGCCTTCTTTCGTGCACTAGCATCCGATGCTTTTACCTAACAGCTTTTAGCAGAACATTTTGATTCCATCTTACGACAGTCGTTAAGCTGTGCAGTGGCTGTAGGATCGCAGTAGGCGGCGGCGAGCAGTCGTTGCCCAGAGAGACGTTGGTGCGATTGGCTGTTGTTGCCGATGCTCCCGTCAACCTTGCTGCGAGAAGCATGGCTGCTGAAGCCTACAAGTTGGCGGAAAAAAGCCGCCCGTGGCCGTGACAACGAGTCAATAATCAATCATCCCGTGAGATGAACCAAGAGAGAAAGCCCAAGTTCAATCGCGAACTGTTTCTCCCCCGTCAACTAAATCCGTCCTTTTCAGGACGACCAAATTAGTTTGCCAACTGAAGAGTTCGTTTGGATGATTTTTTTCTCTTGTGCTGTTTGAAATTTCCGTTACCGCGCCCCGGCTGAACATGGCATTTTCTTGAAACGCCGCGTCCCGGAGTAAATGGCAAAGCGCGTTGAACAACCAATGAACCAACAGATCCATAACTATCTTCTACGCGTTAGAGATAGTGGCCTTCGCGAACTACAACCGGGGCCGTATCATAATTAAGAGCCACCAAATGCTTTCTAAAGAGTGTACAATAGAATTTTCTTGGCCCTTTTCAAGACTGACTTAAATCAATTAGCGGATGGCCCTGACGTGTATGGGAATTCGATTGCTGCGTAGTCCTACGTCAACTTTGCGTACAACCCCATTGGGCTGTCCCTTATAGTTTTTTATAACGGGTTTTAACTTGTAGCGTCACTAACCTCACGGTAATAGGGCATGTCACGGTTGCAGTAAAATATTGAAGGGATGGAAATATTGTTTGCTTCGTTTTGGGGTTTGGGTGGTGGTGGTTGTTTGTGTTTTTTCTTCTCCTTCTCAGCCCAAAAAGCAGATGAAAAAATATTTTTTTTTGGGGGGGGGGGGGGGGGGGGGGGGAGGCAAAATTTCATTATTTAACATTTTTTTTTTATTTTTTATATTTATTTTTTTTTTTGTTTTTTTATTTTTTTTTGTTTGTTTGGGTGGGGGGGGGTGTGGGGTTGGGGGTTGGTTTATTTTTTTTTTTTTTTTTTTTTTTTTTTTTTGTTACACTCACACACTCATGTGCGGGCAATTTGATTCAGTGTATACATACCTCACATTCACCGCGGCTCTCAGGTCGACAAGGACCACGCACCAAGTTATTACGTGGAGCTTGTGTTATGTAAACGTATTCCGGATTGATAGATACTTCGGTATCTGGTTTCCCTTCCTGCTCGTCCTTTTCATTGTTTATCTGCAAAGAAAAACCAAATTTTGTTTATTAATTCGTGTCTAAGCAGAAATTTGCGAAAGTGTAATCTAGACAGATTGTAGACCACTGCCCGGAATGCAGGGTCATCATCTTAACGTTGCAGAAGTTTGCAATATTAATACATTTCATTACTAATTTGATTTTCCCTAATCAGCAAAATAACAAGCTACCTATGTGTGATCGGATACAGACATTGTGATGGTGGCTCAAGAAGTTTTTGATTTGTTTTAAAGAAATATAGTTGATATGAGGGTTGTTCTTAAACCACGTAGACTTTTCTAGGGAGAGGGGGATCTGAGCAAAGTCTACGCTCCATACAACATTTAAAAAAAATGTATTTATAAAAGTCTACCATCGGGGAGGGGGAGGGGGGGGGGGGGTTGATATTTTCAAAAACCAGTCTACGTTGTTTATGAACAGGCCTTATGAACTAGAGGTCTTATGGAATACTCTAGACTCTTTTCAGCTACTGCACGAAAGCTGATGTACAGATGCAACATTACATGCCGTTACAAGCACAACTGTCCCATGTATGTAGGGAGTCTTATAGAACATGGGAGAATTATGCATATGACGGTAGTATAAGAAATCTACGTGTTTTATGACTGGTAAAGTAATGTATACGCGTTTTTCTTTTAATTTCTCTATAATAATCTTATTTGTTCTACCACTTGATTATAGTTCTAGATTTCATTGATAATATAACTCATTTCGAAAGTTAAGCTTATGCACAACATACTCTTCGTATGATTTTTCATTAAATTTAAATTTACTTTATAATTTGATGTTTTGGTTTGAGCTATAAATTTGATTAGACATTAAACAGTTGAAAATATTGCCTAAGTTCGAATGATTAATATTTTATTTCGTTAGTCTCAACAATAAGTGCTTTTAAAAATAAATTAACTAAAACGGCAACTTTGTAAAATCAGTTTTTGAAAGTTCTACGCAACATGATCAGTTCTATTTTCGACCAAATGTCATTCGACGAAATGACTTAAAGCCTTGTATCAAATCGCCTTTGCATTACGAAATATGTTATCCACCAAAATTCGATTTTTTTCGTGTCAGGTTGTCATGCAGCAGTTGACTTTTTTGCTGTAATCCAGCAACAATATTCATCTTCTTTTTTTCTTTCAAGACGTCTATTAGTGATTAGGGCAAGTTGTTTTGACTATATGCCCTATATGTTCGAGGAACTAAGCGAGAACCTCGCTTCATAGATGTCCAGTTTTGCTTCTTGTACTAGTTTACTGATTGCTTTCAGAATGTTGATATTTCTTTTCTCTAACAGATTTATCAATTTGCCAACGTTTGGGGCAAATGTATACTTCACTCTTTCACTCTGATTGTTTTGAATTTGATGCAGTGTATAATCAAGTGTTCCGATGTTTCCGGTTGATTACAAATTTCATTTTGGCTAACCAGTATTTCGATTTGTATCCAGCGATCAGCCTATTGAAAAGGCGGTTGTTCACCGCTCATTTCATCTCAAATTGAATATATTTTAAATAACGTGTAAGTTATTGTAACAAAAGTTTGCAAAATATGTTGCCACATGTAAATAGCTTCTATTCGAATAAGTATTCTTTGTGTGTCTTTAGTATTATTTGCATAGAAATACTTTTCTTAGAGTGCGCCGCCGAAAAGTCATTTTGCCTTTGTTTTAAATATGGCAGATCAAGAATGGCTTTTGTAAATTTATGTTATATAAGCATAGTTTTTGTAGTTTTTTGTTATAAGTTGTATCAGCGGATAAGAACTAGGTACGTACTATGTAAACGAAGTATTTTTTCTACAAAAATACTATATTCAGGGCTGGTAGTGGATATCTGGATAAATAATAGTGACTTTAGTGACTAAAATAATAAAAATAGTGACCAAACAGTGACTAAAAAGTGATATCCAAATTTTAGTATATTTTAATCTTTTAAACATTTGTTGTATAATTACAGTAGAAATGAACTAAGTGAACACCCCGTTTGCAAAAATGATGAACACTGCGGCGCAGTGTAACTTTATGGATTTTTCTTTTGTAAGAAGTCTGTAATCAAGCACTTTTTTTTCTCCACGACCTCCTGCGAAGCCTGTTCTTTACGCACGGTCGAAACGCCTTCTAGCATGGCCTGTGCTAGAATTACTTCTGACATATCTTGCTTCTCAATTACTTTTTTGAGCCGCTCCTATGTCATGCAGCTAAATCTGTTTTCACTACCTTAGCCACCTGAGGGTATTAAGGCTCACCTACAGCCGTTTTCTTAGTAAACAACTAGCTACAATACTCCTTAATTCTGTACCCTATACTCGAGGTAAACACTTAGCATTTTAACAAGTACCATTCATCAAGAAGAAGATCAAAGTTGATCTGAATCGGAGTAACTTGACGCTTTGCACAATATACTTGGAACTTTCAATGGATGCAACGGCTGGTGGGTTGAAGCATTGGTAATATTTTAGAAACGAGTTTTGCCAACCAGACTTTTTGATCACGTGCTTACCAGCTTACTTAACAAGTTTTGCAACATTGCCAAAAAAAGAAAAAAATATTAAGTTTAACAGCAGTCAAGCAAAGTCAGAATAAACTTAAATATTTTTTTTTTTTATTTTCTTTATTTTACGTCGGCCTATTTCCTCACATGTTGACAATCACCGACGCCAGGAAGACGACTCCACCACCTGGACCCTACCTAACGACTCATGAATATGAGCCGGGACCAACGGCTTTACTTCCCTTCCGAAGGAAGACGTGACCAGATTTTTTCGCCTCAGAAAAACCACCGACGTCGACTGGGATTGAACCCAGACCCACTGGGGTGCCAAGTAGCAGTCACGCCTACCACTACACCACCGACGCCGGCAACTTAAACAATTGATGAATTATGAATTTATAAAATCTTCTGCATCATAAACTAAGTATATTTGTTTCATAAATTTCCAAGCCAAATATAACATTAAAATGTACGAGTTTTAATTAAACTTTTAATCATTCCGCTTTTACTAACTGATCGAATTGCAGTGTATCCCGATTTTACTTATGACCGAATTGAATTCGTTTGATTTTCGGGATACGAACTTTCTTTCGAGATACGAACAATCAAATCTAGATTCAGAATTACTAAGTGAGTAACCGAAAATAAGTCCTTTATCTGATTTACAATTCGTTCCCATTTTTCTCGACTATTTGGATACCAAAAGGGTAGTCCGCTTTAGATAAAACTGAATCTATCAAAATATTTTTGAAAAAAAGTGAGTGTAAATAAAAAATAACTTGATATTTTGATATAGTTTCTTTTTTGGACATTTTATTTGCATATTGGATAAACGTTTTGAGTTTTTTACTCATATCCCATCAACATTTGCACAATCCAACATTTTACGAGCGCTAATGCCCGCTAAGATTGAACTCGTTTTCTGGTAGGGAGCAAACGATTTGACTTTTGGCTAAGATCGTTTGACAGCTAATCGATAACATTTGATCGATTCTCTGTCAAACGGCCTACGCCAAAATCAAACCGCATGCTCCCTACCAGAAATCGAGCTCAACCGAGACGGCCATTTCTAAAGCCCTCGCGTTCTCTCTGCGTCGGATTTTTTTTTCAAACCTGACGCGCTTCGTGAAAAAACGAACGTGTTCCCCCCGAAGTGAAAATAGATACAAATAAAAACGAATTGTTGTTTTGTATGTCACGATTAAACTCGATAACGGATGAACGGTTTTACAAGATTCTTTCTACGTTTGATTAGTCATGGGGTTTACTGGGTTTATATGTATAGAAATATGGAAAATTGTAATGAAATGGCTGGAAAACTATAAAAATCATAAAAGATGATGTAATATGGGACCACGTGCGCACTTATTCATTGGAATCATGTCTTGTTAAATTATGTACAATTATAAATGTCCTGACTATAGGCGGAAACCAACTACAACTTTATTAACTTCGTAATGACCACAAACTCATTCAGAAAATTACAGCACTTGTGGAAAAAATAAATAAATACTTAACCACCAGCACTAAAAACGTTAACAAAGTACCGTGAAGTACCCGAATTCTGCGCAGCGCCTAATTATGCGCATTTTGCCAAAATTTTGCAGTTAATTGCAAGATTGTCAAACCTTATATTTTATTCCATAAACAAGAGGGTAACATCTATTTACATGTAGAACTAAATTCAAAGAATATTCAACTAAACATTAGTTTGGAAAGTTTCAAAAAGCGCAAAATTAGGGCATTAGGTGCGCAGAATATGGGTACTTCACGGTAGTCTCCGTTAGCAGCCGCGCTAAGACGCGCATGAGTGAAACATTGATTATTTGTCTAATCTAATCTAATCTCACACTAACGCAGTCAATTCTTGAAAGCATCCTGGAAAATGACGTCTTCTGGAATGCATCATTTTTCTTGTCATCGGCCAGGCCAACTGCGTAGTGTGTGCCGCAGAGAGGATTCCAAGAAATAGAGCGATACCAGAAAGAGTTTCTGAAATCGCTCTACTACTCCGAATCAAGGGAAGGAAAAAAGCGTGGACCTCCCGTACCAAACGCCTCCATATAGAGTTAAATAATGTGATAATTTGTATTTATCGTTGGGAGCATAGATGCTAGAAAGATTAGTTTATGCTCCTTTTGCCTGTGGGTGGACTTTTGGCATTTGAACCAAAAGTCTGACAATAATTTGCCAAGGTTATAGCGCCTTATCTCGCTCACTGAAATTTAGATTGAAATTTAAAATTTACAGAATAATACACTGTGCTTCCACTATATACAAGCTCATCGATTTAGAACCACCCGGGGGAGACTTGGTCCTATACCCAATGATTTCATTATCTCCAATCCGCTCAACCAATCGCAATGTTTTGTGATATAGTGGACGGATTATTATAATTTGAGATAACTCAATGCAGACGTCTTCCAAATTTGGCAGATCGACAGGCAATCGGTGGAGACCCACCTGGTACCTCATAGCAATATGCTTAGAGGCGGACCGGAAGATTTGATGAGCTACCTCCCCCCCTGAGTGAAACATTGATTATTTGTGTACAAAAAGAAGTGATTTTTTATTTTTTTCTGTGCCAAGTGCTAGATGTGAGTATTTTCCAAATAATGTTGAGGGATTTCCATACATCTCAAGAGATTTCTACATAAAAAGATGAAATTTTCTTTGCGCAGAATATGGAACTAATTTTGACCGTGTGTTCTTTATTCTGCGCATAGGTTAACAAAAGGAAAGAATGTTCTAAAGGAAAAACATGTTCTAAACTCCTTAGCAAGTCGAATCGGCTATTTCGACGGTGAAAAGAGGTTATTCTATTCGAAAGGCATCCAAAACACAAAACGTTCCGAAGTGTGTTGTAAAGCACACTGAGAGCTAGCGCTGGCTCGCGGTTTCGTTTGTCGTTGTCAAGGAAAACCAACCGTTCTAACCAAGGAAGAGCAGAGTCGTATTGTGCAGTGGATAATTGATTCAGCAAAGGTCGGCTTGCCGGTAGATACCCAACGTTTAAAAAATCCGTGGCACATTATCTTGGTATCACTCGCAAGTCCAATAATCCTTTCGGTGAGAGAGCTCCTGGACGGAAGTGGTTAAAACTAAGCAGATGCTAAGTTGGCAGGAGTGAAACTGAAAAGACGATGAGTTTCAAGAATAAACCTCACACAATATTCCAAATAATATAAAATAGCATAGGTAACACGAAGTTTTTTTTTATGCGCAGAATTAGGAACCCATTGCGCAGAATATGGAACATTTCAAAAAATGATGCGCAGAATTAGGAACAATATAACATATCCCAAAAACGCTTTTCTTCGTGTGTTCATTTTATATTTTATAAACGTTAATATTTTTTATTCATACTTACTCACTTGAACTACACATTTGCCAAAAAAACAATATTAACAAAAGCTTATTGATTTTTGTTATACTATGTTTGCGTCGAAAATGTCTTAAGTGCGCAGAATGTGGTACCTTCACGGTATACCGAGACCGATTAGCAAAATGCCTTGCAAGTTGCTGGACGTGGAATGTCCATCCGGCAAGCAGCACAGCAGTATGGAATACCAGCTGGAACTCTTCGGAACAAGCTACGGGGAAAATATCCAATCGGCTCAAAACCCGGCAAAGTGTCCGTGTTGACAGATCAAGAAGAACTGAAAATCGTTAGAAGGGTCGCTTCCCTCGCTCGAGCGGGATTTCCTGTTTCATTGAAACAGCTTCGGATCAGCGTAGGAGAGTTCGTAAAACTTACAAAAAAGGCTACTCCTTTCAAAAACGGCATCCCAGGTAAAAAATGGGTGAAGCTGTTTTTAAAGCGTCGCCCTGGAATATCGATCCGGAAGCCCAGCATCCTAGCACGATATCGAGCTACAATCACGAGGGAGCAAATTAAAGCGTGGTTTGATGAAGTGCGTATTTATTTGGAGCAGGAATATCTTGCATACGTTCTGGATTGTCCAGAAAGAATTTTCAATCTCGACGAAACATCCTGCGAACTTGTGGTTAGGAAGCGGAAGTGTTTGGCGTTAAAGAAACACAAGCACATTTACTCGGTTTTCGGGAATTGTGAAAAAGAAAGCTATACAGCCAGTGCGGATGGTAAACTGCTTCCACCACTTATGCTGTTTCCATATAAAGGCCGGCTGCCTGGTTATGTAATCCGGAGTGTTCCAACTGATAGGGGAATCGGTAAGACTGATAACGGATGGATGACAGGGAACGCATTTCACGAGTACCTAAAACATATTTTCTAGCCATGGCTGAAAAGTGAAAAAGTGCCTCTACCGGTACTGCTTTTTGTGGACGGTCATAAAAGCCACGTCACGATCATGAGTACAAACGTCTGCAAAGAACATCAAATCATTCTTCTTTCTTTCTTTCTTTCTTTCTCGCTTTGGCGCAGACCTATCGGTCCATTTCAGCCAAGTCTTGTTTTGCGTTTGACAGCTTTGATTGTCATGAATTAGTGCGATTAAAACGATAAAAACGCAAAGTTGATAATTCTCTGCTTTTCAGTACCGAGAAACGTCATAAGCTAAAATTTACAGGTTGTTTTCATTCACTTCTACTGTTCGCGGTTTAGTTTCAAACATTAGCTTTAATTTCCCTTATGAATTCGGCAATTTGTCTTATTTTTTCAGTTTTATTTTCAGCCAGAATAGGTGTTATGTCTGTATATTGTGATAGAATTGGGTATTTTTGTCTACTTGTTTGGAATTTTGTGCAGTGGTGTAAAATATGTGTTAGGTTTTCTGTTACATCGCATTCATCGCATTTATCTGAATTGACTAGCTTCCAACTGTATAATCTATCTTTTGTAGCTGTGTGTCCTGTTCTTATTCGAGATAAAATAATAGTTAAGTCTGTAGGTAGATTAGTGTTTTCGAACCAAGGTTTGTTAGTCGCGTCTTGCATTATCTGAAAATGTAGTTTCCCTTTCTCTAGAGATATCGTCTTATATTTTTGGTTCCAAATACAATAAGTTTCTTCCTTTATGTTCAACAGTAAGTCACTCTTTGTCAATTTTAATTCTTCAATTTGTTGTTTATTTGTACCTAATTTTGCTGCCAAGTCTGCCCTGTCATTTCCTATAAGTCCAATGTGTCCAGGGATCCATTGAATTATAATTTCATTCTTGAATAGGTGTACTTTGTGAAAAATCTCATTTATTAAATAGTTTTCATTAGGTTCTTTATTTTTTAATATTTCTGTAGAGCTTTTAGAGTCTGTTAAAATAACTGGATATTGTATGTTCTTTTCAATTGAGTATTCAATCGCTTTCAAAATAGCTGCTAATTCTGCGTTCATAATAGTGAACTGTGTCTTTAGCCTACCGCTGTATGAGATTTTTTCTGTACTATCATATATCCCATATCCTGTTTTATGTTGTATTTTAGATCCGTCTGTGTAAATAATATATTTTTCTGAGTATTGCGATCGAATCAGCTCTAAAACCATTTGCTTTTGTACCTTACTTGTAATCATCTTTTTCCTTAAATCATTAATTTCTGTTTTTATAATAAGATTTTTCACTGGAAGTATGGGAATAGGTTTAGCTAATTGGAGTAGATGAAAATTGTTAATGTTAGCTATAGATTCTATGTATGAACAATGTTTTGGTGTTTCATCTGATTGAATAAATTTATTAAGAAATGGTATTATTGGGCTACTATTGTGATAAATATTTTTCGTTATTTCCTTAATGGCTAAATATTCTGCTCTTTCTTTCAGTGGAAGCTCGCCTGTTTCCGCTAAAACGACATGGTTTGGTGTAGATTTTAAATATCTCATTGAAGTTCTGATGTACAGATGTTGTACGGTTTCCAGTTTTGCAAATGAAGTCTTAGATGTTCCTGCGGATATAGTTAATCCATAATCAAGGTGGGGTTGAACAATTGATTTGGCTATTTTGAGGGCAGTCTCAGGGTGAGCTCCGTTTTTTTTCTTTGTTATCATTTTTAATACATTTATTTTTCGTTTAGCTTTAGTTACGCAGACATCGATGTGCTTATTAAAATTTAGTCTATGGTCTATTATTATTCCTAAGAATTTATGAAACGGATTTATTTCGATCTGCGTGTTATGGATTTGAATATTAGTTGATGGGTGGAATTTATTTGTAAAAATTACTGTTGCACATTTATCAGGATTCACCATCATTCCTAATTCATTTAAAACGGTTACTGTTTGATTTAAAAATATATTCATTTTCTCTGCTGCCTCTGTTATTGTTTTTGCTATTATGACTGCCGTAAAGTCATCCGCGAACTGGAACAAAACTCTATCGGCACTTGCAAGTTCATGAAGTTTTATTGTATATATGTTAAATAATAATGGTGATAAGGGACATCCTTGTGGAAGTCCTTTATTCGTTATTCTCGTTATCTGGCTATCGTTAGCTAACTGTAGAATGATATTTCTTTTCCTAAGGTATTGATAAATCCAATTATTTATCTCTTGGGGTGTATTTATGTTATCAAGGATTTCGAGTAGCTTAGCAATACTAACATTGTCGAAAGCTTTTGTTAAGTCTAGGAATGTGGCGATTACTATTTCTTTATCTCTTTTTGCTTGTTGGATATGAGAAATTAGAGCGTTTACGCAATTAACTGCTGATGTTTTTTGTTTAAAACCAAATGAATAACTCGGCAATAAGTTTCTTTTCATTAAATAATTTGACAAATGGTTTTTGACTACGAAGTTGATGAGTTTTAGTAGGACACAGAGCATCGAAATTGGTCTGTACGATTCTGGTTTTCCAGGATCTTTGTTTTGCTTTAGGATTGGTACTATTTTTATGTCTCTCCAGTCCTCAGGTATGTCTCCTGATTTTAGAACTAAATTAAGGGTTTCTATTATTTTGGTTAGCATTTGAGGTTCCAAATTTTTAAGAATTTGAAAGGAAAGGCCATCAATTCCTGGAGCTGATGTATCTTTTTTTGAATGAATAATTTTAAAGATTTCTTCATATGAGATGGTTATGTTCGATTCCGTAGGCCTAAAATTATAATTAATTACTTGATCTATGTTTGGAAAATTTGTGTCAACAAATTTTAAAGCTAAATTTTCATCATTGAGCAAGTGAATATTATTTTTGGATATTGATCCACCACCAATTCTTTTAATAATATTCCAGAGCTCTTTGCATTCCATATCTGGATTAATTGATTCGATTAGTTTATTCCAGTTGTTTCTGGAGGATTTTCTTATAAGCTGTTTCAGTTTCGCTTTCTCTTTTTTGAAAAGCATCAAGTTTTCGTAGGTTTGATTCCGAAAATATTGAACAAGTAGGTTATTTTTAGTTTTTAATTGATTTTCAATATCTTTATTCCACCAGGATTTAGGAGTTTTGTTATTCTGTCTGAAATATTTAGATTTATTTATTTGTTCTTTTATTAAAGGTAATAAATTATGTTGATCTTTAATTATGTCTACATTTATTTCATTAATCATTCTAATTGCTTTAGATTTATTAATACATTCAATTTTATAATTGTATTCCTTAGCGGAGTTTAAAATTTCAAAGGTTATTATTCTATGGTTACTCATTAATTCATCAAAATTAATGTTCCATTCTATTTTATGTGCTATATCTGATGATGCAAATGTTAAGTCTATAGTAGATGGTATTGTATCTGGTGATTTTATTAGAGTTGGAGATCCATCATTTAAATTTACTAAGTTTGTATTTTCTAATAGTTTTTCAAGTAACTCGCCTCTAGGGCAGTTATTTTGTTCAGGATTCCATATTTGATTGTGGGCATTGAAATCACCTGCTAGAACTGTTGGTAATTTTGTTCGTTCAATTATATCAATAAGTTTAGTTAACGGTTCCCTGATATCTTGGTTTCTAACTGGTTGTGGCGGTATGTAGATTGAAATTATTAATATGTGCTTGTCTGTGTTCAATGTTTTTATGGCTATTGTTTCTAACGGTTTGAGATCAGGTAGGGTAAATTCTTTAAAGCTAATTTCATTGTGGATTAGTATTCCCACTCCTCCGTATCCGTTTTGTCTGAGTAAGTTAACAAATTTATATCCAGGGAATTTATATTCTTCGTTAGGTTTGATCCAGATTTCCTGTAAGAGTGCAATGTCAATTTTATTTATGGTAAGAAAGTTTTTTAATGTTATTCGTGTATCTGAGGGACGGATGCTTGTAATGTTATGTTGCATAAATTTTAGGTTCCTGAAACTGCCCATGATGGTCCTGACTGATTTGTAAAAACTGTTACTACCTCTTGTTCTAGGATCGATTTGATTTGATCACTTATGTTAATAAGCAGAATGTCCGAGTCAATTGTGTTTTTGTTTCCGGGTTTATCTGTGTGTTTTAGAATACTTTTCTGAATGGATGTTATTTTACTTAGAATTGATGATAGTTCTGGCTGCTTTTCTTGAGGTTGTTTGGTTTGATGTTCTGTTCTAGTAACTGTTCTATTTCCAGTTTGTGAAGGTTGGAGTTTGGTACTGTACCGTGCATTAACTCTGTCACTTCCTGTCATTGGAGGGAATTCTGTCAGTGAGTCTAGTCTATTTTGGGCCTGGTTTGGTTTTGGGAATTTATTGGATGCCTCCATAAAGGTAAGCCTTTCGTTTGCCATTACATATCGTATTTTGTCTTGGCGAATTCTTTCCGGACAATTTCTGTCCGTCGCTTTATGTGTTTGTTTGCAGTGAAAGCAATTTGTCGGGTTTAGGCAAATTTGTTCGTCATGTTCAAGTCCACAGTTTTCGCATCGTTTGTTTGCACTTTTGCAAGATTTTTGTCTATGGCCATAACGCCAACACTTATAACACATTTTGATGGGGAAGATATAAGCTTCTACCATTGCCCCGACACCATAAATCGATACCTTTTCCGGAAGTTCCTGACCTGTAACATAAATTTTGATCGTATACGTAGGAATTAAGACACTGTCCCTCATCCTTTTGATACGTTCCACTTTAACTACCTTTTTCTTGCCTTCTGTCTGAATGTTATCAAGTATCTCATCATCTGTTAATGAAGGGGGAACATTTCTGACAATCCCAATGGATTCTTTCAGCATGTTCGGTACATACACTTTGTATTTGAATTCGTCTGTCAAAAGCTTGGAATTAATCAATTCTTCTGCTTCTCTCGCTCGATTGAAGGAAATTCTGTAACGTCCCTGACCTGCAAACTTTAATTCCTTATAATTCTTAATGCCGATATTGTGCAGTATTTTTGCGATTTCCATGGTATGTACTGGTTTGACGTCTTGATTGGCTCTTTCAATAAAAAATACCGTGTCTATTGTATTTTTAACCCAGCTTTCTCTGACCGAGGTTTTATTTGTTTTCTGATCTTTTTTCGTGCTCCTTTTTCTGTCCATTCCGACTGCTTCATTATGTTTGTCTGATTCATGTTCTTCTGTATCGTCCACTATCATTTTGTCAGTGTGTTTGTATGCGATATTTTCTTTTTGGTGTACCATTTCTGTTTCAACCCTGTATGCCTTAACCTTTTGATTTTCAATAATTTCTTCTAACTTTCTTCTCACTCCACATTTCATTATATCAGATTTTACATCATTCTTACCTGGGAATGAGTCCCGGCTGTCTCCCACCCGATCCTCAAATCCCCGAAACTCCTTCTCTTCACCGATCATACACTAAAACCTAACCTATATTTACACCACTTCCTACTGTAACTTAACCTAACCTATTCTAGCTGTTTTTACTCTTAAATATTCGAATTCAAAGATGAAAAAAAGATAATGGAACTTTAAAATTAATTTCGTAAAATACTTAAATTTATATCTTCACCATGTAAGCTTTACTAAAAAAAGAGAATCTTCAAATTTGTAATTCACCAAAAACCGCGTGTTCGCGAGCAAGCACAAACAAGACAAGGCTTCCACTTTCCGTAAACTTCCATTCGCCAATGATCAAATCATTCTTATCTGCTTGTTCCTCAACTCCACTCATTTGACACAACCAATGGATGTAAGTTTTTTGGGGGGGAGGAAAAAACGTGGGGAGAAGTTGGGGGGGAAACCCTCTTTTGAAGGGGGGAAGGGGCCATTGGGGAAGCAGAAAATTGGTCGTTGATTAAAGCAGTCTTTGATAAATTTGTTTATTTGGAAAAGTGTTCCGGGGATTTAAAGGGGTGGGTTGTGTGCGGGGGCTCGGAAGCTGTAAATTATACGTGGTGCCATCCCAAGAATATTAAAAAAAGGAGGAAAAGCCGAGCCGTTTAATTTTTATTTATTGAAAAAAAAAAAAAATATGACGTTTGGGACGGGTTACAGGAGATATACTGAGGAGGTTTGGTAGGGGGGGTTTGGCAGGGGGGGGGGGGAAGGAGGAAAAAAGTTTGTTTCAGGTTTGGGAGAATTTGAAAAAGTGAATAGAAAAGAAAAGAGCGGAAGAGAGGCGAGAATTGTGTTTTTTGTTTTTTTTTGAGATTTAAAATATTATTTATTTTTTTTTATATTATATATAATATAATAATTGGTTTGTTTTTTTTTTTTTTTTTATTTTTTTTTTTTTTGTGGTGTGGGGGGGGGGGGGGCTCGTCGGTAAAGGGGGAGCCAAGGTGGGGGGGGGGGGGGGGTCTGGGTTTGGTTTCGTGTTTTAGTATTTAGTAAATTTTGTTTGCAGTCAGGGTGGGGGTGTTATTATATTATCATGCAATAATAATATTGTATGGGATTGGGTTTTGAATTTTAATGTGATTGTGGAGTGGGGGTTGGGAAGAGAAGTGAGTGAGAATAAGGTAAGTTGAAAGTGAAAGATAAAATAAGGGGGGGGGCGCGGGGGGAGATTCAGTGGTTCATTAAAAACCTGTAAATTTTTTTGAACTTGTTTACTTTAAACCTAAAATTTAAGTTGGTGTGTGGTGGTGGGTTTGGGGGGTTGCTGAAGGTATCGCGAGTTAAACGGGCATTTCGTCCTTCTGCTGTAGCCACAAGTCAGACCTTTCTTGCTTACCTTAACGCGAAAGGGCAAGCGAAGCAGGCGATTGAAATCGAAAAGGCTCGGAGAAGAGAAGATAGAGAGCAGAAAAAACAGGAGCAGAAAATGAAAAAGAAAGAGAAAAAAAATCAATCAAAAATTGAAGGCCGAAAAACGTACATCAAAATATCCTAAAAAGAAACGCTATGTGTGAATTTGTCGTTGGGGCTTATGTATAACATTGTATTTCGATCAATAAATTTAACCTTTTAATCATAAATTCGAATTTCATTTTTTTGGTATACGCAAAACGGTATGAGCGGTGAATGGATCATTCATGAATGGGTGAATGGGTCATTGCACTTCGGATGAGCGGTAAATGGTGCCATAAAGTGGTAACACTTTTATATATATATTTCACTATTAACATTTATTTATTGCATTTCAATAGTTTTCTTATAAAAACAATAGTTTTGCCTTGTTCATAAAGTAAATTGCAATAAAATTTCTCTCAAGATCGATTTTTTAAGCGGAGAATCATTGAGACACTTCGTTAAATGAGCGGTGGATGGTGACCTTACGGTAGGTATCTTGCAGGTTGAAAAATCTGTCTTTTTTTCTTCGCATATTCGGTGTACAACTCGTTGGTGCTGATATGATTTTCTTGTTTTAAAAACCAATACACGTCCTTCTACGTCTAAAGGGTTATCCAATTCCATTTTTACTTCACCTCTAGTTCCCAGTCAAGCCAACTAATTATGTTCTGCCTTGATGAAGATTTCATTTTAAATACACTTGAGGAAGAATTCATGTTAAATAAACAATTCTAGCTACGTATCATTGGAGGCGCGTGCTAGTCTAGTCGCATTGGATCAGAGCTGCTAAATCTCGACCATGCAAACTGACATTGAATATACAACTTTGTTCACTCATTCGAGCTAAAGGTCGTAATTAACGCAAATGGTAATCCCGCAAACGCGATTGTCAGTGACTTAAAAGTTCTGGTTTGTCAAATATCAAAAATTGGCAAATAAAATGGATTAAGCTAAATAGATCCGTGGAGCCTCTTTTATAAATAGCTTAAATAACAAGTATATAACGAAGAATGCACCAAATTACACGTTTTTAACTGGGATTACCAATGTCACTGACTAAAAAAACAACTGAAAATATGACGCACGTTTTTTCGAGTATCAATTTTTGAAGTGACTATGTATTGACAACGTAGAAGAAGGCAACCGCTCTCCGCTCCTTACCAAGTTCCTACCTTATGCCTCCACGAGTCACATGATCACAAACGACTGCCAGCTGAAACACTGTGACGCAGGTTGGCTTAGCCTGGGCAATGTTGCCAATTTGACCATAGCAAAGTGAGGGGGTGCGACCCCATAGTTAAACAAGTATGCATCTAACAGCAGTATAATACGAGTATATGAATACATTAAAATATATATCACATAAATTTGAAAGCGTTCGGCGTTTATATATTGTGGCGACGGACCCCCTGTTGCGCCGACCGTACGCAACGCTTCGTAGGCGTCATCGCTCACCACTTCACGATGGTGATAACGAAGCATGTCATCGTTGGGATTGAAAAAAGAGGAACAAAACAAAAACAGTATAAAGGAACAAAAGACATTCCTTTTCGAACGTTCGAGTGTGCAAGTTCTCCTTTTGCTTAGCTCCACAATCGAATAACTTTTTTGGTTCTTTTTTTTCCCCACGATCGTGGTTTTTTTTTCTGAACTAAAGCTGGTGTAACAGCTGGTTTGATAGTGCCACAGTGCGACGTTCGGAACGAAGGAAGTGGCCTTTACAGGCGAGCCTTGTAAAGGACCATCCAACGACCCGTCATCGACACCGAAAGTGTGAAGAATTTCGTTCTCCCCCACAACGGCTATCATCATCATCATCATCATCATCATCACCGCACCATTCCATCGCGTCGGTCTAGGCTTTGTTCCACACGCACCCGGAGGCTTTCAATAGCCTGTCTACAGATCAACTCGAGTAGCAGCCGCATCATACCAAATTGTGTAACAATAGGTAAACATTTCTTTTGATTTTCACTTTGCTCCACTACTGACTGAAGATAGAGGATAATCCCCCTTGCAGGCAGAAGTACTTTACCGGTAAAATTTATTGCATTTTTTTTTACATAAATATTTTTTTTTTTTTTTTTCTTCGGTTTAAAATTTTGTTTGACGAAGAATATTGTTGATTAATCCTCCCGGATAACACGAAACCTTTCTTAGTATTATAGAAGAATTTTTTTTTTTATTATTATTTATTATTATTATTATTATTATTATTATTATTATTATTATTATTATTATTATTATTATAATTATTATTATTATTATTATTTTTGGTTTGTTATTTCCCTCCTTTTTCCTCAAATTATTGATTAATCCACCTATAAGTGGATTTAATCTCATTTTTAATTTTTTTTTCTCTGTGATAGGAGCTGTGTATGTGGATTTTTTTTGAGCATGTTCTAGGTAAATATAATCGCGGCAATAAAATAAATAATTAACCCACCTATCAGTTACGAAAATCTTTATTGTGTCCTACATTTTTATATTATATTTTGTTTTTTATTTTATTTTTTCTTATATTGAATTGAACACATTTTTTTTATTCTCCTCGTGGGCGTTCTAAGTCCCCACGATGGATGAAAATAATCCGAGCCGGGGCTCGGAGGAGTTTGATAGTTCGGATGATGATATTCCTCCTATTCTACAACCTTTTCCTGATATTTCTTTAATGGAGACAGAAAATGCGTCGAAGCCAAATTTAACTGAAGCAACTTCTGGTACATCCTCCTCCGAGCTCCCCCGCCGGAAAGCTTATCCAGCCGGATCTAAAGGTCCTTTTCTGGTTTTTTTTCGGCCCAAGAGTAAACCGTTGAATAAATTCCAAATTGAAAAAGATCTGGCAAAGTCGTTTCGGAGCATCCAGGAAATAACCTCTCCCAGTCGCAGTAAGCTTCGCATCACTCTAAGTGATCGCGAAGAAGCTAACAGGATTGTTGCCTCAGAGCTCTTTTCTTTAGAATACCATGTGTATCTTCCCTCGCACGTAGTTGAAATAGCCGGAGTGATCACCGAACCGTTTTTGACGTGCGCTGACATCAAGGCCCATGGAACTGGTGGGTTTAAAAATCGTGCCGTTCCATCAGTTCAGGTTCTCGATGTCAGGCAAATGAACCATGTGTCCTCCGACGGCAAAAAAAGGCCTTCAAATTCGTATTGTGTAATCTTCTCTGGATCTGCCCTCCCGAATTTCCTCGTGTTGGGGAAGCTTTGGTTACCTGTTCGCCTCTATATACCGACGGTCATGCACTGTGATAAGTGCCAGCAGTTTGGTCATACTGCACCTTACTGCTGTAACAAAGCACGATGCGGCAAATGCGGTGAGCAACATGTGGAGGGTCCCTGCAGTACGGACCCCAAGTGTATACGCTGTGGGGAAGCTCCACATGATCTCTCTGTATGCCCGAAGTATGTAGAGCGGGAGAAACATGAAATTCGTTCGTTGCAGCAGCGGTCAAAGCGCTCTTACGCCGAAATACTTAAAAAGATCCCACCGGCCGCTGTTCCACCAGCCCAACCTGACAACAATATCTTTTCTTCCCTGCCCATTGATGATCATGGCTCAGACTTTGAGGATGCTGAGGAGTACTCTGTTGTTCAGACGGGAGCAAAGAGAAAGCGCGCTACCGCAAGACGTCAACGGCACCGTCAGCAAGCATCTCAAAACGCGCTGACAGTAGAACAGGCTCCCCACCCTCCTCTGAACAATTCAAGAAGTGGTGGCAATGCAAAAAAAGTTCCTCCTCCAGGTTTTAAACCACTGGCTGGTGACTTTCCACCACTTCCAGGAACATCTAAGACCCCAGTTGTTCCAGTTTTTTGCCCAGAACGCCAACTACCAAGACATCTGGAATCTCGACCGTGTCAAGTCGAAGAATCCGAAAAAATGTCTCTTTCTGGGATTGTGGAATTCATCTTCACCATTTTCGAGGTCTCACTAACAACGAGAAACCTCATCAACATGATCCTTACATTTGTAAAACCTCTTTTAAAGAAACTGTCTTCAAAATGGCCTCTTCTTGATTCGATCATTTCTTTCGATGGATAATTTATCCAATGAGGTCGGGGATATAATCGAAGCACTACAATGGAATAGTAGAAGTATTCTAAAACATTTGGACGCTTTTAAGTTTTTAGTTCATAAATCGCATTGTGACGTATTTGCTCTCTGTGAAACATGGCTCTCTTCTGATAAAGATTTCTCTTTCCACGATTTTAACATTATTCGGCAGGATCGAGGGGACTCATATGGAGGGGTGCTGTTGGGGATTAATAAGCTCCACTCCTTTTATAGAATTGATCTCCCCTCGATGACAGGCCCTGAAGTAGTTGCATGCCAAGTGACTATTCGAGGCAAAAGTTTTAGTATAGCCAGCATATACCTGCCGCCGAATACGGCAATATCCCGCAGGGACCTTTCAACTATTTGCCTTGCAATGCCAGAGCCACGGTTGATCTTAGGAGATTTTAATTCTCACGGTACAGCCTGGGGGTCGCCGTACGACGACAACCGTTCTGCATTGATACTAGACCTCATGGACTACTTCAACTTGGCTATTTTGAATACTGGGGAAGTAGCACGCGTGGCTCCACCTCCAAACCCTGGAAGCAAATTAGACCTCTCAATCTGTTCGAATTCATTATCATTGGATTGCACGTGGAAAGTGATTCAAGATCCCCATGGTAGTGATCACCTGCCTATCAAAATTTCAATCACCAATGGTTCGTGTCAAGCTCGCTCGATCGACATTGCGTACGACCTCACGAAGTGCATCGACTGGGGTAAATACGCTGAAGCGATCATCGATGGCGAGCAATCGGTCGAAGTCCTTCCTCCGTTGGAAGAGTATCGGTTTTTATCCGGGTTAATCCTCAAGTGTGCGATCGACGCACAACGTAGACCGGTACCAGGATCAACAATTCGCCGAAGTTCGCCCACTCCGTGGTGGGATGACGAATGTACAGAGGTCTACCGTGAAAAATCAGTCGCGTTTAAAGCATATCGGAAGCGCGGTTCGCGAGATAACTACGAGCGGTACATTGCTCTTGAGCGTAAGTTTAAGAGCCTCGCCAAGGCCAAGAAACGCGGATATTGGCGTCACTTCGTCGAAGGGCTATCGCGTGAAACGTCGATGAGGACTCTTTGGACCGTCGGGAGAAGAATGCGAAATGCGTCGTCGGTGAATGAAGACAAGGAAAGCTCTTCCCGGTGGGTCTACGCGTTCGCCAAGAAAGTGTGCCCAGATTCGGTTCCGGTGCAACGAATTGCTCGCGATACTCAAACCAATCGTAACGAAATGGATGCGCCCTTTTCGATGCTCGAATTCTCACTTGCTCTTCTTTCATGCAACAATTCTGCACCAGGAATGGATAAAATCAAGTTTAACTTGTTGAAAAACCTCCCAGACGTCGTAAAGAGGCGCTTGCTGAACTTATTTAATCAGTTCCTGGAAAGCAATATTGTCCCGGATGAATGGAGGCAGGTTAGAGTTATAGCTATACAAAAACCCGGGAAAGCCGCGTCGGATTACAACTCTTACCGTCCAATTGCGATGTTGTCGTGTATACGGAAGCAGCTAGAGAAGATGATTCTCCATCGGCTCGACAAATGGATTGAATCTAATGGCTTTCTATCTCATACACAATTTGGTTTCCGCAGAGGCAAAGGAACGAGCGATTGTCTTGCGCTGCTATCAACAGAAATACAGCTGGCCTATGCTCAAAATGAGCAAATGGGCTCAGTTTTCATGGACATTAAGGGGGCTTTTGATTCAGTTTGTGTAGACGTCCTTTCAGACAAACTCCACGAGTGTGGCCTTTCACCATTATTAAACAACTATTTGTACAATTTGTTGTCTGAGAAACATATGAGCTTTTCTCATGGGTCTTCGACAACTTCACGAATTAGCTACAAGGGTCTCCCCCAGGGCTCTTGTTTAAGCCCCCTTTTTTATAATTTTTATGTCAGAGACATCGATAGCTGCCTCATGGAAAATTGCACGCTAAGACAGCTTGCGGATGACGCCGTTGTTTCAATTGTAGGACCAGAGGCGAACAACCTGCAGGGACCGTTGCAGGATACCCTAGACAATTTGTCTACCTGGGCTGTAAAGCTGGGTATCGAATTCTCCCCGGAGAAAACTGAGTTAGTTGTTTTATCTAGGAAGCGTGATCCAGCACAGATACCGCTTCAACTCACGGGTAAAATAATAACTCAAAGTTTGTCTTATAAATACCTAGGGGTTTGGTTAGATTCTAAATGCACCTGGGGAAAGCACATTAAGTATCTGCATCAGAAATGCCAGCAGCGAATAAACTTTATGCGTACTATCACAGGAACATGGTGGGGAGCCCACCCGGAAGATCTGATAAAGCTGTATCGTACAACGATTCTGTCGGTTCTCGAGTACCGTAGCTTCTGTTTTCAATCCGCCGCGAAAACTCATATTCTGAAGCTGCAGCGAATCCAGTACCGTTGTCTTCGTATCGCGTTAGGCTGCATGAACTCAACTCATACTATGAGTTTGGAGGTATTAGCAGGAGTTCTTCCTTTATCAGATCGTTTTGTGGAGCTATCGTTCCGGTTCCTCATCCGCTGTGAGGTGCTAAATCCATTGGTAATTGAAAATTTTGAAAAGCTAATCGAACGAAATCCTCAAACTAAGTTCATGACACTGTACCATTGGTACATGACTCTGGAGGTGAGCCCTTCTTCGAATGTTCCTAATCGTGATTACTCCCAAGACTTCTCTAGTTCTACTGTAGTTTTTGATCTGACCATGAAGCAAGAAGCTCGTGGAATACCAGATCCACTCCGTTCGGAGTACATTCCATTAATTTTTTCAAACAAGTTTGGCCATATCAGAAGTGACAGAAAGTTTTACACCGACGGATCAAAAACAAATGATTCCACTGGATTTGGTGTTTTTAACGAAATTCATAGCGCCTCCTTCAAACTTCAAAATCCTTGCTCCGTATACGTCGCAGAATTGGCGGCTATACACTATGCATTAGAGCGAATCGCCTCTCTTCCCTCTGATCAATTTTTCATTTTTACGGATAGTCTCAGCTCACTTCAGGCTATTCGTTCAATGAGGCCGGCTAAGCACTCACCGTATTTCGTTAGCGAAATACGGGCTCTTTTGAGTGCGCTATCAAACAATTCCTACACCATCACCTTGGTTTGGGTCCCTTCCCATTGCTCCATTCCGGGTAATGAGAAAGCGGACTCACTTGCCAAGGTGGGCGCTATGGCAGGCGATATTTATGATCGACAAATCGCCTTCAACGAATTTTTTGCTATTTTCCGTCAACAAGCCTTGATCAGCTGGCAACAAAAATGGGATGAAGGGGATCTGGGCAGATGGTTACATTCCATTCTCCCACAGGTATCGAAAAAATCGTGGTTCAGAGGGTTGGATATTAGCCGGGATTTTATCAAGGTAATGTGTCGTCTAATGTCATATCACTACTCGTTAGGCTCTCATTTCTATCGAATAGGTCTCTCAGACACCAATCAATGCGGCTGTGGTGCAGGTTATCAGGACATCAACCACGTTGTCTGGCATTGCCTCGATTACGAAATTGCCAGATCTGATCTTTGCGCATCCCTACGGGCCCGAGGGAAACCAGAGAAGGAAGATATCAGAGACGTGCTGGGTAAGCTGGACTTGGACTATATGGGGCTAATTTACAAGTTCTTGAAACAAATAGATGTATTCGTTTGATCCTCTCTTAGCTGTCGCTAACATGTCCACCTCGTCCCCTCCCCCGTAATACCCCTTCTATTGTATCGTTACAGCTTAACGCAATGCAACATCTACGCCAGACCAACAGCAACAATATCGCATCGCCATCTGCTGTTGAAAGCCAACGTTAAGATTCCTACTTCCCCATTCCTACCCGAATCATTGTAATCCCTAACCTCGACCAAGCCGCGAGTTTTTCGGCTTTCCAAAACTAACCTAGTTAATAAGTTATTATCGTTTTAAAAATGGAAAAGAACTCGGCTCCGTTATGCCTATGGCACTTGAGCCTTATAAATAAACAACTAAGTTAAAAAAAAGGAACAAAAGTGTGCGTGGCAGTTATTACGTTTTCTCTACAGCTAAATCTAAACTTAAATAGTAAATCGCCTCAATTAAACTAGTTAGACCGGGACAAATCTTATTTTTTTCTTTTGTCAGCCCCCCTTCAAAATTTGCGATTATCATGAGGGGGGGGGGGGGGGAATAAAAACAATCAGAGTATATTTCTGTTTTCTTGCACTGGGAGTTGCGCTGCTCCCTCAACCACGATCACTACGATGAGATGAGTAAAGTGCTTTTAAAAAGAGTGACGATAATGTCGAAATAAATTACAGTTAACTCCCCATATCACGATGTTCTATATCACGATATGTGACCACTTTTTTCTATGTGTCGATGGATATCTCGATCCCTTGAAGTCGATAATTAGGCTTATCTTGTTCTATATGTTGATTCGATGGTCCCTTCAATAGCATATATTAATCAAATCTAGATTGAATAGTGTGACAAATTGTGTCCAGAAGTAAGTGAATTTATTTTAGTAGTGAAATAACCGAAACATGTATGCCTCTCACTGTTGGCTCGGAATAAAAAACAATGTGTAAATATTTATATGACGTAGTATCATAAGTATGCATATTTGTACACAACTAGTATTCATGAATTGCATGAACAGTTAAATTTATTAAAATTGTCATGCAATTCCTATAAACTAGATGCATTCAAATCTCAAACATTCGAAGTTCAGTCATTGTTTACATTAGGTATTTCAGCTTTTTTCACGTATTACTTGAGAAAGGTGCGTACTTATGACGCTACCACGCCGTGTAAGTACATGTTGTTTTTTATTCCGAGTCAAAAGTGAGAAAAATATACTTTTTTCGATTTTCTCCATAATAAAATAAATTTACTATCTTTTCGACACAATTCGTCACTCTATTCAATCCAGGGTCCCTGAATATAATTCATTGAAAAAGCGATCATATGTCAGTCCCATACTAATCCTCGTTCCCAACGGGTTAGAAACCTGTTAAAACTGGTTTCTTACTGCTTTCCGAAAATGATACTCGAAAGCTAAGAACATGTGTGATCGTATGTTAAGAAAATGGTGAAAACAAATTTCACTGCCTATCGGTGGGAATCGATCCTACACCTCCCAGTACGCTAGAAGGGCACTCTACCACTATGGTATGGTGGACGTGATGATAACCTCATCAATTTATCGAAGCACTGATGCGATAGAGACGGTCCAACTCCCCCAGTACGCGGGATGCAATTAAAAAAAAATTCACCATTTTCTCATCAAATGATTCTTCACACGCTTTCGAGTATCGTTTTCAGAAATTGAAATTAAGTTTTGACTCAACAATAGTAATTTTCATGAACATAGCGTCACTCGTCTTGAATGTACTCTAAGCTGGGGAACCGAGCTGAAATAATAATCGGTTGAGGTGTGTGAGTGGTACCAATGTAAAAAATATGGAAGCCTCACAACTACTGAACCAAATGATGATCATCAACCGAGTAAGAGCAAGGCTGTGCCTATAAAAACTAAAAGTATGCCTCATATTTGAATCATTTTAGCGTCGACTAGAGCACTCTTGATCGTCAATTGTACCGAATACAAATTTCCTCGCCATATGTACTCCAAATACAGTTTGAATCTCGGTTTGAGTAAGCAGGAACTGTCGGAAGCGGAGCGTTTTTTGATCAAAATGTCTACATTTGTAGTATAAAATACAATAAAATTTATATTTGTGGATTTTGCTACACATAACTGTCAAAACCCGCTGAATCGAAGCAGTCTAAAGCTAAGGCAAAGGGTAAGAAATAATGTAAATTTTTTAAATATACGGTTTGATTACTATATAATAGTGATATTTTGAAGTTTTTGTTTTGTTCCCCCCCCCCCCTTGACTGGAGCGGACGCCGTGTGATAAAAGAAGAAATCATTATTTGTTCCGGCCTTATTATACCTGAACTAAATTAAAATTGCAGTAGAATAGTACAATTGTTGTTACAATAGTAAACGTAAGTTAAATTGCTTAAACCATCTTAAATCTAGTGAACTTATCATATCTATCTATATTTTTTTTTTTTTAATCTTTATTTTACGTCGGCCTATTTCCTCACATGGTGACAATCACCGACGCCAGGAAGACGACTCCACCACCTGGACCCTACCTAACGACTCATGAATATGAACCGGGACCAACGGCTTTACTTCCCTTCCGAAGGAGACATGACGTGACCAGATTTTTTCGCCTCAGAAAAACCACCGACGTCGACTGGGATTGAACCCAGACCCACTGGGGTGCCAAGTAGCAGTCACGCTTACCACTACACCACCGACGCCGGCTTTATCTATCTATATTTAGCCTACACAATAACAAGAAAGTGTGGAGCCCGATGATTTACCTCGTTTATTAAATATCAATTGGTTCACCAAATTTGTAAGTAGCTATAATGATACAAGAAGAGTCAATAAATTATCATTCCCTCTCGCGGGTCAAATTTTTCACCTTGTCGACGGTGAGAGGGCTTATCTCATGCTATAAACATGCATGTGAGACCAAGAATTTGACCAGTAGTGAAAGTATCACATATTCTGCACATTTATTTCACTGCCACGACGTAGAGCGTTTATATAAAGGCACTAACATCAGGTGTGGTACTGGCGGGATATGCCGCAATTCACTCTTAGACTTCTTACTTTCAATCAAAGGGAAACGACTAAAAGTACACTTTTCATTTTCGTGGCAACTTATGTTGTTGTTTGTCCATTTGTTTTATGGACTTAATAACCAAAATACCTGGTTTGCTCATGGTATAATAAGTGAAAGTAATTGCAAATTTTCGAAAAGGGTGAATGTTTCTAAGTAGTTTATTTCAGCAACAGTGCTGAGGGTCCGCTCAGTGAGGGTTTAGTATTTGACTAACTTTACAAACTTTTAAGGGTTATTATTAGAAGATACCGCAATGCTGTAGCCAACATAGGCTCACCATTGAAATTGAGGGTTGTCTAGAAATATCATTCGCTGTATGAATAATAAATATCATGCATACTCTTGTTGCAATACTTCTTGGGGTTGACTTTAGTACTACTAGTTGTCAACATAGACAACATCAATGGCCTAAATGTCGTCCCTAAGAATTATTGTTTGGCAATTTACATGTCTTTTTGAAATCTAGCTACTACTGCATACGGCCTGGAGATGACTTCAGGACTGGGGGCTATTAACTTATACGGCACTTTGCCCGGGATTGTCATCTCTAGGAAACATTAGAAATCATCATACAAAGCTCGTGACATCTAGGATAGGGTATTAATTTGAGCTTACATTTTACGACTGCATAACAAAACATCATTGTGGGAAAATTGACACTGAAATTTAGAAAAATACTACGATCCAATACTAATTACTTCAACTAGTGCTAAAGCGGCCAATATAGGCTATTGCTTCTAAGGTATTGGTCGTAGTAGAGGTGACGTTGGGAAAGGGTCTAGTCTTGACAACCAAGCTGTCACGCAGCTCCAGCTAGATACCCTCAAAAAAAAAAAAGAAGAGTAATAAATTATCATTGAATTTACAGCATGAAGCTGACAGCAGACAACATTTCGCGTTTGCTCTCAAGAGTTGGATAAACCCGAAAACTCCCACAACCCCTACCGTACAATATATGTATATAAATGTACCTTTTCTTCTCCAACTGTTTCTGTTTCTGCTGGTTTATCTGTATTGTTTGATGTACCTGTATCAACGCACTCCTTATTTGTTATCGATATTTTATCCGATTTTTCTATATGTTTGTCGTCTTCTTTTAATTTCTCAGGTTTCTGTCGATCGTTCAGAAGACTCCGTCCAAGCTGACCAAAATTAACTTTGAAGGCAATGTTTTTGCTGCATACATGCGGATACAGAGCTTTTCCCTCCAGATCAACTTTATTGAACTCGAAAGCAGTTCCTTGCTTGACATTGTTCACCGTATATTCGATTTTGCATGGAGTAGAATCTAGGTCCAGGTATACTCCTACTACATCATTTATTTTATATTCAGTTCCGTAATCAGTGAACGTGCTGTCTGTTCCTTTCGAACCAGTACTGCTATAGGCAAATGAATGTTTAGCTTCACCTAGTTGTAGATTCGCGTCTGCCGTTGACCATCCAACACGAAATTCGGAGCTAACAGGTTCTTCGGTTACCTTGCGGACTTCGGTAGTCGTGGTCAAGATAACTTCGAAAGCTATTTTACCCTCCGGTACACCCCAGTTAGCACGCGCTGCTGCCCATAGCAAAGACAAAGCACCATCAGAAAGTGGTTTAGCCTCATCGAATGTTTTTGGATCTATCTCCAAATTCAAATCTGAATCAACTGAAACAAAAATCGATTATTTTAGAACTAATAAGGTAAATAATACGCAGAGAAAAAAATACATACACCAGCTGAGTAAAACTTTGCTATTATCAATTACAGGTTCATTTTCCTCCGCTAAAAATTCAATTGCTGTTTGCGTTGGTTTTACCCTAGGGGTTTTACTGGATTTCTGAGTAGAATGGTTACCTTTATCTGATTTAGAAGATTCGTCATGCTGATTTTCTTTTGTTTGCTAGAATATGAAAAACAGCTATTGCAACAGCTGCAGCTTTCAAATTAAAACGAATCAACACAACATACCTTTTTATAATTGTTAGCCTCTTGAGGTTTGGATATACATTGCTCAACTTCGACATTTTCGGTTTCAGTTGGCTTTGTTAAATCTGCTTGTTCATCCGAAGAAATATTCAAAGGTGTTATCTCGTAATCATCTTTAGCTTCGGTAAGAGACTTCTCCTTATTAGGAGGCGAGAATGCTGTGTTTGTTTCATTCATGTTAGTGATCACCTGACTAATGTCTTGTTTTGTTAAGTTAGCATCTAGTTTCTTCGCGGTCTCTTCATTCATATCGACTTGTTCCGGTTTATTGGGAGTAACAGCAACCAGAGTTTTCTCAGCATTAACACCCGGTTCTTCTTGCACCACATCTAAAAGGTTAACTTCAGATTTTCTGGTGGGGGAAGGTGATTTTGTGATTGAGCTGGTTCTCCTTTTTTTCTGAGCAGAGGATAAATCAACTGATGCGATATTTTCGTCTTCTTCGCTAACGCTTTTCAGTTGTAGAACCTCAGTTTTGCTTGGAGACGGTGACCTGGTCATCGAACGACGACGGCTTCTACGAACAGGAGTAGATAGACTGGGTGTGACTACATCCAACCGTTTTGATGCTGTAAATATAATATTTAACAAACCATCATTAGTCAGTGCATAAAGGTAAATACGATTGCGTGTAGTTAGAGTGTCATTTTCGTCGAATAAAATAAGAACAATAAAACGTTTTCATACGTATATATAAGGCTTATAGCGAATTCGTTTTTGATCCAGTTCCAAACTGGATCGGGTATCAAAATTGGGTCGGCTTGTTGTGTGTTAAACGTCAGTGTGTATGGTTGTATTTATAACTCGTATCAGATTGCGGTTTGCACTGACAATACTACTTATTACTAATGACAGACATTCAACGCTGATCGTTGTACGAACTGTCAAATACTTTAATCCAGTACCAAAAAACACGTACTAGACTAAAGGAGTACAACGCTGTACGTTGTATGTCTGTCCCAGGCATATAACAGACATACAACGCTGATCGTTGTACGAACTGTCAAATACTTTAATCCAGTACCAAAAAACACGTACTAGACTAAAGGAATACAACGCTGTACGTTGTATGTCTGTCCCAGGCATACGTTCGGGTATCGCAGGTTGGAACTAGTTCCAACCTAGGTTCAAAAACGAATTCGATATTAGTGACGTTTAACGCATGCACACTACAGTGCCATTTCGATCGAAGGAGTGCAAGACGGAAGGAAAATCTTTTGGAGGAAAACAAACCATCATTCCTCTGCATGAGCCAGAAAGGGAAAGATGATTAAACACCATAAAGCCTAATACCACCGTTTAAGTTTTTGAACCTACACGCTAAGAAAAAAGTACCCAAAATTAAGTGAAAAAAAAACTCTGAGTTCCGTCAAGTGAGGGTACCAATTGGGTGAATTAAAAAAACGATGTAGGTTGAATTCACTCATCTAGTCAGTTATGACAGATATACTCAAATTGAGTTTTTTTTTGTGCCTGGTTGTGTTCACACCACTTTTATCTGTTTTGATTTTGTCCCGAACTACAATACCAAAATTTTTTGGGGGAGTTTGCTCAGTGAATTTTCCGGTCTGCTTCCTAACATCTTGCTATGAAGTACCAGGTGGTTACCCACCCAGCGATTCCCTGTCAATCTGCCAAATGTTGGTAAACCGGCTGCTTAGAATTATTTCAAATTGTAATATTCCACCCACTATATTGTCTCTCTCGCTCACACACTCACACACACACACTCACGCTCAAACACACACACACACACACACACACACACACACACACACACACACACACACACACACACACACACACACACACCGAGACACACACACACACACACACACACACACACACACACACACACACACACACACACACACACACACACACATACACACACACACACAGAGACACACACGCTCACACACACACTCAGAGACGAACTGGTTCAGATGTAATAAAACGACATCGCATGTGGTTGATGTTACAGCGCGTTGGGAAAAACGTTATTGGTCGTTTTTGGATGGGTGCATCGAATCAGCCAGACAAAGCATTTAAGAAAACTAGGTAAAGGGTTAAGAAAGCGGCTTACTCAAAGAAGCTAACCCGAGAGGTTTTAGGGTTTTTTGTTTGGGGCTCTACATTCCGCAGGTATGTCTTTAGAACAGCGAACAGCGAATAGCGAGAACATCGTGGCCACTCGCGAGCCTGTCCGATTCCGATTTAGGAAATAGGCCATGTAGATAGAGAAAACAGAGAAAGGGGAGGAAGAAGTGGTAGCATGCTAAAAACAAGACAGACAGGAGAAGACAGGATAGGAAGAGGAATGGAAATATAAGGCACATGAAATGATACTGTAAACCCATTTTGTTGTTTTTTTTTTTATGCATGCTTTCCGAATGTCCATGGTTAGCTTACAGGTGGTTTCGCTCTACTGACACCTGGTTGACTGCAAAATTGGCGCCCAACAAAAACGAATCTTTTTTATATTGATAGCCAGTAATTCATGTCGTATTTTGTGGCAAATTTATGTGATTTCGTAACACTTTGTCGAACCTACCTTTTTAAAAAGTTCTTGTTTTGTTGCCTAATTTGAAGACTTAATAAAACAATGGATCCGGCGTGCCTGATGGAGGAAGAGATAGCTTACGGACTGGCTTTGCGCCATGTAACAAAACTGAAATTCCTCGCCGAGCTAGAGCGGTCGCCTACGTGCTTTAATACAGGAGGACAACATAAAGAGCTATTTATGACAATTCAACTCATGTTATGGATGTTGAAGAGAATATAAGTCAATGTCAACGTAGGGTAAGGGAAATATTACCGGATTTGGAAGGCAATGAAACGAGGGGACCTCCCGGTCGTGTGTCAAATGCGATCTCGGTTGATTCATTATCGTGACCGGTTAGCCATCTTCGAGCCGCCAGTGAATCTGAATGATACATTCGCGACTCTCTCGTTGTTGGTACAGTTTTCGTTAGACGACATCGACGAGGCCCTTGGCAGAAAAAAAGTGTAACAAGAAGACCTCAAACAGTGATAATGTGGATAATAATAATAATAATAGTAACAGTGTCAATAACAGCAGCAACAACGGTAACAACACTGGTGCAATTCCGAAGCGGACATCACAATCGGGATCTTCGGTAGGATTACGAGGTTTCGATAGGGAAGTGCTATCCAGTTCCTGCAGGAATTCAACAATCAATCATACGAATAATGCACATATCCAATCACAAACAGGACATCCAGAAGCTGTTCCTTTATCATCTTTTCCTATAAGGAGTAATTCAACGCCAGAACCCAGTACTAGAGGAGCAGAATCATAAGCGTATCAGCAAGAGCGAGGGAGAGGTTGGAATCCAACAAATCAAGACGACCATCAAGCGAACGGCAGGAAAGAAAGGCAGAAAGATATCAGTAGACAGATTGAGACCGGCTTTCCTCATCCCCCGTATGTTAACCCTAGACCGGATGCGGCTACGAGATGACCTGGTGCAACACCTACTGCGTCGAGACTGTGAAGCTCCTGCTAGATCACAACAAGAGGAACACAGTAAACCAGTTTACACGTATATCCCAAAATGCAAGCGCGATATACATGTATAAATCCCCTGTGGTTAAATCGCATATGATGTCATAAAACTCCTTGTCCGTGTAAAAGTGGAGGCGATATAGCTGCATTGAATGAAATTTAGATATCGACAACGATTTAAAATCTAAATATATACGACTTGATAGACATTCTTACGATCAAATTCGTTACGAGTCCAATGTTTTTAATGTGCATTGATACGATGCTTTTTATTAAACTCTACGACTTTATAACCATACATTTGCCGTTAAATAAAAGTATGAGTACAAGTTATTTTTTTTATAAACCTAAACGACCAATTTCATGCTTATATACCGATTTGGATTGGTATTTTGTACGACTTGATCTAAACATTTCACAAAAATTAAAAACAAGGCCACATGTTATTTCATTTTCAAGTACAGAAGGGGGTCATAGGGCCAAGCCTCCAGCGATGAAAATCACTGTCCATACAGTACCAGGGTAGAAGTATAGATTTGGTATCACAGAATAATAACCACAGGGGTCAAGTGAATCCTGCTTAAGATACCGGATAGTAAGAGGCTGTTGAAAAGAGAGAGTGAAGGAAATTCTCGTGAAAGATGGAAAAGGGAATTAAAGATTGATGAGACGTTAGATACATTACATAGAGGATAGCAGGAGGCAGAAAGTGAAGCAAGAGAGAGAGAACGGCGTTTGATTGCTTAAACGAAAACGGAATAATAGTTTGGTGATGATTGTAATTGATAAGTTCAAATATGAATTAGGTCTCATCTGTTTCTTCTCCTATTGGTTGTTGTTGCACTGGTACCGCAAGTTAAGGTCATTCAACTTGCTCTTCGATCTCATCTACTGATTGTTGATTACAATTTTGAAAGCATTTGCCACTTCTCAAGTGACTGAAGAGATAAGTTCAATGATGCAGATCCAGCTTTCCTGTTGACTCCAGTATACAAAAAAAAAAAAAAAAAAAAAAAGAAACATATATAGTCATTAAAAAGGGATATTATCAAAACGAAATGGCTATTCAGTATGGTTCAAAGGATGTAAACTGAAGGAACATCGGAATTAAACATGTTTGGGGGGAAACAACGAGATGATTAATTCAATTTCAAATGGATTTGTCAACCATGCGTTATTAAAAATTTTCAATAAAGCAACTCAATCAACTTATGCAACATCGACTCATGTTCTATGCTAATATTAAAAATGTTCCGTCACGTCACATCTTCAAGTGATCTGCGTAAGCCACCCATTTTATTCAGGCCCTTTTGAACTAGATGAGCTGAAATAAAGAGCCCAGTATTTTAGAACTAAGATTCAAATAACAATGACATGATGAATGTCATCACTTACTCCTACTTGACTTCCGCCTCGACCAACCTGGCGGAACGTCACCCAATTCCTTACTGAATCAAAGGGCAGTTCAGATAATAATCATGCATTATTGGCAACAAAAACAAGAGAGAGAAGAGAAGAAAAAAGAAATTAGAAAAGAAACAATAACAAAGCAATTGTTAATGTGAGTTGATGAAAATAATTATAAAAGACACTTCCGCCTTCCACCAAGAGTAACAACAAAGTAGGAAAGAAAAGTTAGTAATAATACATAACTACAAAAAAACTTATCTACGCGGATGAACGTTGGTTTCAGGGTCTTGTTAGTGCTAGAATTGTTAGTATAGACCCGAACTTAAGCCCTGGAGGTCCCTCTAACAATAGTGATAGGCAGCTGTAGTTAAATCATGCGCAACTGTTTCTATAGCTATGTTAAAGGTATGATAAATCAAGTTTCGAAAAAATAAATAACTTAAATTAATAGAAATATCTCAGCTATAATTATTAGTATTAGTCAAAAGATTGATTATATCGACACTTGACGAACCATCGTCAAACCCTTCATCCTTGGCCAGGAAAAAACAAGGCCACATGTTATTGCATCCTTATTGAAGCATAGTGAAGCAGCCAAATTCTTGTTCCTAGTGATTGATCTGATTTTTTTAAATACTATAACTTAACCACTTTAACTCAGCCTCGAGTCGAGCACTCTTATGTCGGTAAACGTCAGCCAGTACACTGCACCATTTCCTAGATATGAAATATACTGATATTTGGCAATCACATTTTACATTCATCGTATAAAAGGCCAAGGTAAATCGTTTGATTTGTTAATAAAATAGATTTAATTTAAAATCATATGCGGAAAATTTCATTACTTTGTGCGCTTTAACTTGTAAACATACACGATATTCTACACGTATGCCGACATTGTTGTTTTCATTGGTTCATCTGATCAACCGTTCATCTAAACATTAAGTGTATCCAAGTGTCCGATAAATTATCCGAGTTAGCACCAAGAAGTATGTATCTAAGTACAAATAAATATATTGCTAATTGAATTAAAATAACACATTCTGCTAGGCATTGGTCAGTGAACAAGCGAACGGTGCAGTTCGTTCGGTCCGCTTTCTGTTGCTTTGGAAGCTTTTCACGAGTTGTTTCAATTCTTCAGTATTTTTATTTTTCGCGATCGCAAGTGAAATCGAATCTTGGTTTTGAAGAAGAAAAAGTTGTGTGTTAAGCAGTGCAACAACGTCAATAATTGCAATTATCATTATTGCCACGATCTAAAAGCCATACTGCTCCGCATCTATACGGCACGCACACCAGCAGTCCATCGTGTGTGGCGTGCATTCGGCCATCCACCAACTACCACCGACCAGCAACACCATCATTGTCGTCATCATTATCATCATCGTTCAGCTCCACGTCTTGCCGGTACACGCGGCCACACATCGTCGCTCGACAGCAGCAGCACATTCGTCGCCCGGCTGCAGCAGATCAGTGATACATTTCAGATAAGTTAAGTTAAGTTTTTTTTTTGTGTGAGTGTGTGAGAGTGAGTGAGAGTGTGTGAGAGTGTGTGAGAGAGTGTGCTTAGCTTTAGTTTGTTTATCTGTGATTGATTGTGTATAATTGCGTTATTAGTTGAGCGTTAAAGCTCCCACAAGCGAACCATGGATGATTTGTCGGATGACGAATCATCTATGACGCGAAATGATGAGGTAGCTCATAGAGTTACCAGATCACGTGCATATCCAGATAGTTCAGCTGGTCCATGGGTTGTTTACTTCCAGCCCAAAACGAAACCTCTAAACGTTTATCAGATCAGTAATGATCTGACGAAACGATTCTCGGCCGTGACCGAGATACTTAAAGTCAGGCCAAATAAACTTCGGGTCGTTGTGTCCAACCTCAAGCAAGCTAATGAGATTGCTGTCTCCCAGCTCTTTACACTAGAATATAGAGTGTATATCCCAGCTCGGGGTATTGAAATTGAAGGTGTGGTCACCGAAACAAGTCTGACCCCTGAGATCCTGCTAAAGCAGGGGGTTGGTCGATTCAAGAACCCTCTGCTATCTCCAGTTAAGATAGTGGATGTGAGCCAACTAGGCACAGTATCGACCAATAAGGGTGAAAAAAAGTTTACACCGTCAGACTCGTTTCGTGTGACCTTCTCTGGCTCAGCCTTCCCTCAATACGTCGAGATGGGAAAACTTCGACTACCTGTGCGGTTGTTTGTACCTCGGGTCATGATCTGCCAAAAATGCAAGCAGATGGGACATACGACCTCCCATTGCGGCAATAAGGCACGCTGCTCCAACTGCGGAGAGAAACATGAGGATGGCGCCTGTGCAGACAGCACACCAAAATGCGCTTTCTGTAAGGGAACTCCTCCTCATGCTCTCTCATCGTGCCCGGCGTACAAACAACACGGGGAAAAATTGGAACGCTCGCTAAAACAGCGTTCCAGGCAATCTTTCGCCGAAATGGTGAAAAAAGCCTCACCATCACCCAATGCCAATACAAATCCCTTTGCTCCTCTGTCAGATGACGAGTCTGACTTTGATTCGGCTGAAGAGGGAACATCGTTCACTTTTCCGGAAGGTGCTTCAAGGAAGCGAAGACGCGTCCGCCCACGGAAAATTGCTGAAAAGAAGCCCGAGACCAGCTTGCCCATTTCAAAAAAAGGTGGAAAAAAGGAAAAGACAATTCCTCCTGGTTTCCGTAGTACTAACTACACCCAGGACTTTCCATCTCTCCCGGGAACATCCAAAACCCCTGAAGCCCCTATTTTAAGAACAGAAGCCCCCTCCTCAAGTGGGCTGTTCTCATTTGATGACATTGCCGAAGGTATCTTCAAGTACCTCGAAATTTCTGACCCTCTCAAAAGCATTGTTTTGGCAATGTTTCCAACAGTGAAGACTTTTTTGAAGCAATTGACAATCAAGTGGCCTCTCCTTGCAGCTATCATTTCCTTCGATGGATAATTTTCCAAATGAGGTCGGGGATTTGATCACTGTTCTACAGTGGAATTGTCGAAGTTTGATTCCTAAATTGGAATCATTCAAATTTTTAACTCACAATACCGGTTGTGATGCTTTCGCTCTTTGTGAAACATGGCTCTCTTCCGAAATCGATCTTCCGTTTCATGATTTCAATATTATTCGTCTTGATCGTGAGGATTCACGTGGAGGAGGAGTACTTCTGGGGATCAAAAAGTGCTACTCCTTCTATAGAGTGAATTTTCCTCCTATTCCAGGTATTGAAGTTGTCGCATGTCAGGCTGTTTTTAAAAATAAAAGCCTTTGCATTGCTTCCGTTTATATTCCTCCTAGAGCCTCAATAAACCGAAAACAACTTTCAGATATTTGTTCGGTTCTTCCTGCTCCGCGGTTGATCATGGGAGATTTTAACTCTCACGGTACAGGCTGGGGAGAACTGTACGACGACAACCGGTCTTCCTTGTTATATGACCTCTGTGACAACTTCAATATGACAGTTCTTAATAATGGAGAAGTAACACGTTTGGCTGGTCCATCCTCAGTTGGCAGTAGATTAGACCTCACGCTTTGTTCGAATTCATTATCGTTGGATTGCACATGGAATGTGATTCAAGATCCCCACGGTAGTGATCACTTGCCCATACAAATTTCGATTGCCACCGGGTTCAATCCGTCGGAATCCATCAACGTCGCGTATGATCTAACCCGTTACATCGATTGGACAAAGTTCAGACAGCAGTAGATGAAGCCGTAACGACGGTAGAAGAGCTTCCACCGCTGGAGGAATATAACTTCCTCTCCAACCTGATCTTAGACAGCGCGCTTCAAGCTCAAACTCGACCAGTTCCAGGAACGTAATTTCGCAGGAAACCTCCTTTTCCATGGTGGGATCAGCAATGCACCGAGGTTTACCGTAAAAAGTCCGACGCGTTTAAAGTTTTCCGTAGACGTGGAACACCTGAGCACTTCGAAGTATACACAGCTCTCGAACGCGAACTTAAGAGCCTCATCAAGGCCAAGAAACGCGGATACTGGCGAAGATTCGTGGACGGGCTATCGCGCGAGACGTCGATGAGTACTCTTTGGAACACGGCGCGAAGATTGCGTAACCGAACTACGAACAACGAGAGCGAGGAGTACTCGGACCAATGGATCCTCAAGTTCGCGCGAAAAGTTTGTCCAGATTCTGTGCCGGCACGGATCATTCCTCGCGAAACCGAGAATTCGATAGATGAGAACAGCCAACCTTTCTCAATGGTAGAACTCTCTCTCGCGCTCCTTTCGTGTGGCAATACGGCTCCAGGAGCTGATAGAATCAAGTTCAACTTGCTTAAGAACCTTCCAGACGTCGCGAAGAGGCGCATGTTGAACGTGTTTAATCAGTTTTTGGAGCTCAACATTGTACCGGATGATTGGAGGCGGGTGAGAGTTATCGCCATTCAAAAACCTGGCAAACCCGCGTCCGACCACAACTCCTATCGACCCATCGCGATGTTATCCTGCATTCGAAAGTTGTTGGAGAAAATGATCCTCTTCCGTCTGGACAAATGGGTTGAGACGAACAACCTGCTTTCAGATACTCAATATGGTTTCCGTAGGGGTAAGGGAACGAACGACTGTCTCGCGTTACTTTCCACAGATATTCAGCTAGCTTTTGCTAAAAAAGAGCAAATGGCTTCTGTATTCTTGGACATAAAGGGGGCTTTTGATTCAGTATCTGTTGAAGTTCTTTCAGATAAACTCCACGCTTGTGGCTTTTCTCCATTAATGAATAACTTTTTGTACAATTTGCTGTCAGAGAAACATATGAGCTTTTCTCATGGAACCTCTACAGCTTCTCGATTTAGCTACATGGGTCTCCCCCAGGGATCATGTTTAAGCCCCCTTTTGTATAATTTTTATGTCAAAGACATTGACGGTTGTCTAAGTGACAACTGTACGTTGAGACAACTTGCAGATGACGGCGTAGTGTCGGTCACTGGACCCAATGGGGTCGATCTGCAAGGACCCTTACAGGATACCTTAGACAATTTGTCTTCTTGGGCTCTAGAGCTAGGTATCGAATTCTCTACGGAGAAAACTGAGTTGGTAGTTTTTTCAAGGAAGCATAACCCAGCACAACCGAAGCTTCAAATTTGGGGTACACCGATAACTCATTCCATGTCCTTTAAATATCTTGGGGTCTGGTTCGATTCTAAGTGCACCTGGAGATCCCACATTGAGTATCTGAAGCGAAAATGCCAGCAAAGGATCAACTTTTTCTGCACAATAACTGGAACCTGGTGGGAAGCAGATCCGCAAGATCTTCTAACGTTGTACCGGACAACGATTTTGTCGGTTATGGAATACGGTAGTTTTTGTTTTCAGTCGGTGGCTCGGTCGCATATCATTAAACTGGAACGTATTCAGTATCGGTGTCTTCGTATCGCGTTAGGTTGTATGCACTCGACTCACACGATGAGTCTGGAAGTGCTGGCTGGCATGTTGCCACTCTCGGATCGATTTTCAGAATTGTCTCTCCGGCTCCTCACCAGGTGTGAAGTTATGAACCCCCAGAAAAAGCTTACAAATTTCAACGGCTAGTATCCATTGCTATAACGGGAGCGATGCGCAGCACTCCATCAAATGCGTTGAATGCAATTCTAAATCTGCTGCCTTTGCACGAATACGTGCAACTAGAAGCGGAAAAGAGTATGCTTAGACTTAAACGGCTGAAAACTTTCCTGTCTGGTGACTTAGTCGGTCACCTGAGCATTTCACAAAGCTTTCAAAATGGGCCAGTGATGTATATGAATGGAGACTGGATGAAACCTGTGGAAAACCATGACATCCCTTACAACATATGTGAAACGTCACGTATAGATTGGGAAGTCGGAGGTCCCACTGTTCGCCATGGCTCCATAAAATTCTTCACAGATGGCTCAAAAATTGGAACAAAAACGGGAGCAGGAATCTTCGGCCCTGGGGTAGAAATCTCAGTGGCGATGGGAAACTATCCAACGGTTTTCCAAGCGGAGATCTTTGCTATAATAAAATGTGTTAACGTTTGTCTGAAGAGGAAATATAGACATGCAAATATTTGTATTTTTACAGACAGCCAAGCGGCACTCAAAGCGTTAAGTAATTATAAATGCACATCCAAACTTGTCTGGGAATGCATTCTTTCATTGCGAAAGGTGTGCCAAGAGAACTCGGTAAATTTATTCTGGGTTCCGGGACACTGTGGCATTGAAGGCAATGAAAGGGCAGACGAGCTTGCTAAACAAGGTTCAAATGCACAGTTTATTGGCCCAGAACCATTCTGCGGTATATCATACTGTGCCATAAAAATGGAATTAAAATCTTGGGAAGTGCAAAGGGTGATGACCAATTGGTTGGTCACCACAAAGTGTGTTCAAGCGAAAAGGTTTATAATTCCAAATGTTACAATCAGTAAAAAGCTTCTGGAGCTCAATAAGAGAGTTCTTTGTACCTATACTGGCCTAGTAACCGGACATTGCCCGAGTAGATATCATTTGAAAAACATTGGCCAGGTTCAGAATGATATCTGTCGTTTCTGTAACATGGAACGTGAAACCTCGGAACATCTGCTTTGCAGTTGTGATGCTTTGTACAAGAGCAGACTTAAATTTCTGTACAGTGGCTATATGCAACCTAAAGAAATTTGGACTGCAAATCCTGGAAAGGTGGTGGGTTTTATAAACTCAATTTTGCCTGACTGGGAGACGCGTCTTGGGCTGGTCACTTGACAAATGGTGATCTAGCTTTAAGATGCGAATTAGAATAGTAAACAGGGGTATACCACAAAAGTTCAACTCAGTGGACGCAGTGGTTCTACGCCCAAACAAAAAAAAAATTTATCGCTCTTTGAGGCCGATAAAGCACTCCTCGTATTTTCTCATGAAAATACAGGAGCTTCTAAGTGCTTTATCTTCGCGTTATTTTATCATCACCTTTGTATGGGTCCCTTCTCATTGTTCAATTCCGGGCAATGAGAAAGCGGACTCGCTTGCAAAGGTGGGCGCTATAGAAGGCGATATTTATGATCGACAAATCGCCTTCAATGAATTTTTTACTATTTTTCGTCAACAGTCACTCGTCAGCTGGCAGTATAAATGGAGTAAAGGAGATTTGGGGCGATGGCAACATTCTATCATCCCTAAGGTGTCGAAGAAATCTTGGTTTAGGGGGATGGATGTGGGACGAGACTTCATTCGTGTCATGTCTCGCCTCATGTCCAATCATTATTCTTTGAACGCTCATTTATACCGGGTTGGGATGAGCGACAGCAATCTCTGTGAGTGTGGACAAGGCTATCAGGACGCAGATCACGTTATTTGGTCTTGTGTTGAGCATCGTGTCGAAGATAGGAGATTAATGCCTGGGTCGAAGAAACAAACCAATGTGCAATTCGAGATATTTGGTTTGGGGGATTTGGGGAAAATGAAATAAATTTATGTGTTTTTAAAAAATATGAATTGTAGTTAGTATTTTTTATGTTTTGTTTTTTTTTTTTTTTTTTTTTTTTTTTTTTATTGTGTTTTTGTGTTTTTTTTTTTTAAAGAAAAAATAAATAAATATATATTATGTATATTTTTGTTTAAATTTAATAATATTTATAATTCTTTTGGGTGAGTCAGGTCGGTTTTTTTCTTGGGGGGGGATAGACAATTTTATGTGTTTGTTGTTTTTTTTTTGTTTTTTGTTTTTTTTGTTTGTATTTTTTTTTTTTTTGTTTTTTTGTTTTTTTTTTTGTTTTTTTTTTTTGTTTTTTTTTTTTTTTTTTTTTTTTTTTTTTTTTTTTTTTTTTTTTTTTTTTGTTTTTTTTTTTTTTTTTTTTTTTTTTTTTTTTTTTTTTATTTTTTTGATTTTTTTTTTTTTTTTTTTTTTTTTTTTTTTTTTTTATTTTTTTTTTTTTTTTTTTTTTTTTTTTTTTTTTTTTTTTTTTTTCTTTTTTTTTTTTTTTTTTTTTTTTTTTCTTTGTTTTTAGATTGTTTTTTTTTTTTTTTTTTATTAAATCATTTATTTGTACAGGCTCAATCGAATCAACTTTACAGAGCCAAGTTTTCATATTTATATACATCAATTATCTTAAAACTAATGTTAAGGGGATAGAACCGATTACTCGCGGCCGTCTCGAGGTTAATAGGAATAACAATTGTATGGATGGGAAGATAGGCGGGAATTTGAAGTGTGGTTTACAAAGCACGTTTATTTTAAATTCGGAATTGGATAAAAACTTATAACTATACAACTTTAGGTTTTCTTTTGACTTTAACATTTTTGAGAATGAGAAAAAAAAACACACACACAAACACAGAAAAAAAAACTTAAAGTAAACATACAGGTTAAACTAACTACAATCTAAGGCTAATGTTAGTCAAAAACACATAAATGAGTTTCATAAACTCCAGATCACGTATAGCCAAAATATCTCGAACCGGTACATTGGGTTGTCTACCTCGAGCCCGAAGGGAATCATAAAGCTCAGATCTGACTCCACGATGCTCAGCACATGACCAAATAATGTGATCTGCGTCCTGGTAACCTTGTCCACATTCACAGAGATTGCTGTCGCTCAGCCCAACACGGTATAAATGAGCGTTCAAAGAATAATGATTGGACATGAGGCGAGACATCACACGAATGAAGTCTCGACCCACATCCATCCCTCCAAACCAAGATTTCTTCGACACCTTTGGGATGATAGAATGTTGCCATCGCCCCAAATCTCCTTTACTCCATTTATACTGCCAGCTGACGAGTGACTGTTGACGAAAAATAGTAAAAAATTCATTAAAGGCGATTTGTCGATCATAAATATCGCCTTCTATAGCGCCCACCTTTGCCAGCGAGTCCGCTCTCTCATTGCCCAGAATTGAACAATGAGATGGGACCCATACAAAGGTGATGATAAAATAACGCGAAGATAAAGCACTTAGAAGCTCCTGTATTTTCATGAGAAAATACGAGGAGTGCTTTACCGGCCTCAAGGAGCGAATAGACTCTATAGAACTGAGACTATCCGTGAAAATGTAATACTGATCCGGTGTTAGTGAGGCAACAATTTCTAGCGTAAAGTGTATTGCCGCTAATTCAGCGACATATACGGAACAAGGAGCTTGAAGTTTACGATTGACGCTATAAATTTCATTAAATATACCAAAGCCTGCTGACTCCTCTATCAAAGATCCGTCAGTGAAGAACGATTTAGTGGAATCAACTTGGCCAAACTTTGCAGCAAATATCACCGGAGCAATCATAGGACGATGATGCTCTGGGATTCCATGAAGCTCCTGCTTCATGGATAAATCAAAATGAACCGAATTATCGAAATCGGAGAAGCAAACACGATTGGGAATGTTCGGCGAAGGGCTGACATCCTGTGTTATGTACAAATGGTACAAAGTCATGAAGCGAGTTTGAGGATTCAACTCGAGAAGCTTCTCAAAATTTTCGATTACCTGGGGGTTCATTACTTCACACCTGGTGAGGAGCTGGAGAGATAACTCTGTAAACCGATCCGAGAGTGGCAACATGCCGGCCAGCACTTCAAGACTCATGGTGTGAGTCGAGTGCATGCAACCTAACGCGATACGAAGACACCGATATTGAATACGTTCCAGTTTTATGATGTGCGACCGAGCCGCTGACTGAAAACAAAAACTACCGTATTCGATAACCGACAAAATCGTTGTCCGGTACAACGTTAGAAGATCTTGCGGATGCGCTCCCCACCAGGTCCCGGTAATTGTTCGAAGAAAGTTGATCCTTTGCTGGCACTTTCGCTTCAGATACTCAATGTGGGATCTCCAGGTGCACTTTGAATCGAACCAGACCCCAAGATATTTAAAGGACATTGAATGAGTTATCGGCTTACCCCAAATTTGAAGCTTCGGTTGTGCTGGGTTATGCTTCCTTGAAAAAACTACCAACTCAGTTTTCTCCGTAGAGAATTCGATACCTAGCTCTAGAGCCCAAGTAGACAAATTGTCTAAGGTATCCTGTAAAGGTCCTTGCAGATCGACCCCATTGGGTCCCGTGACAGACACTACGCCGTCATCCGCAAGTTGTCTCAACGTACAGTTGTCATTTAGACAACTGTCAATGTCTTTGACATAAACATTATACAAAAGAGGGCTTAAACATGATCCCTGGGGGAGACCCATGTAGCTAAATCGGGAAGCTGTAGAGGTTCCATGAGAGAAGCTCATATGTTTCTCTGACAGCAAATTATACAAAAAATTATTCATTAATGGTGAAAAGCCACAAGCGTGGAGTTTATCTGATAGAACTTCAACAGATACTGAATCAAAAGCCCCCTTTATGTCCAAGAACACAGAAGCCATTTGCTCTTTTTTAGCAAAAGCTAACTGAATATCTGTGGAAAGCAACGCGAGACAGTCGTTCGTTCCCTTACCCCTACGGAAACCATATTGAGTATCTGAAAGCAGGTTATTCGTCTCAACCCATTTGTCCAGACGGAAGAGGATCATTTTCTCCAACAACTTTCGAATACAAGATAACATCGCGATGGGTCGATAGGAGTTGTGGTCGGACGCGGGTTGGCCAGGTTTTTGAATTGCAATAACTCTCACCCGTCTCCAATCATCCGGTACAATGTTGAGTTCCAGAAACTGATTAAACAAGTACAACATGCGCCTCTTAGCGACGTCTGGGAGGTTCTTAAGCAAGTTGAACTTGAACCTGTCAGCCCCTTGAGCCGTATTGCCACACGAAAGGAGTGCGAGAGAGAACTCTACCATTGAAAAAGGTTGGCTGTTCTCATCTATCGAATTCGTGGTTTCGCGAGGAATCATCCGTGCCGGCACAGAATCTGGACAAACTTTTCGCGCGAACTTGAGGATCCATTGGTCCGAGTACTCTTCGCTCTCGTTGTTCGTAGTTCGGTTACGCAATCTTCGCGCCGTGTTCCAAAGAGTACTCATCGACGTCTCGCGCGATAGCCCGTCCACGAATCTTCGCCAGTAACCGCGTTTCTTGGCCTTGATGAGACTCTTAAGTTCGCGTTCGAGGGCCGTGTATACTTCGAAGTGCTCAGGTATTCCACGTCTACGGAAAACTTTAAACGCGTCGGCCTTTTTTACGGTAAACCTCGGTGCACTGTTGATCCCACCATGGAGAAGGAGGTTTCCTACGAAATGACGTTCCTGGAACTGGTCGAGTTTGAGCTTGAAGCGCGCTGTCTAAGATCAGGTTGGAGAGGAAGTTATATTCCTCCAGCGGTGGAAGCTCTTCTACCGTCGTTACGGCTTCCTCTACTGCTGTCCTGAACTTTGTCCAATCGATGTAACGGGTAAGATCATACGCGACGTTGATGGATTCCGACGGATTGAACCCGGTGGCAATCGAAATTTTTATGGGCAAGTGATCACTACCGTGGGGATCTTGAATCACATCCCATGTGCAATCCAACGATAATGAATTCGAACAAAGTGTGAGGTCTAATCTACTGCCAATTGAGGATGGACCAGCCAAACGTGTTACTTCTCCATTGTTAAGAACTGTCATATTGAAGTTGTCACAGAGGTCATATAACAAGGAAGACCGGTTGTCGTCGTACAGTTCTCCCCAGCCTGTACCGTGAGAGTTAAAATCTCCCATGATCAACCGCGGAGCAGGAAGAACCGAACAAATATCTGAAAGTTGTTTTTGGTTTATTGAGGCTCTAGGAGGAATATAAACGGAAGCAATGCAAAGGCTTTTATTTTTAATAACAGCCTGACATGCGACAACTTCAATACCTGGAATAGGAGGAAAATTCACTCTATAGAAGGAGTAGCACTTTTTGATCCCCAGAAGCACTCCTCCTCCACGTGAATCCTCACGATCAAGACGAATAATGTTGAAATCATGAAACGGAAGATCGATTTCGGGAGAGAGCCATGTTTCACAAATAGCAAATGCATCACAACCGGTATTGTGAGCCAAAAATTTGAAAGATTCCAATTTAGGAACAAAACTTCGACAATTCCACTGCAGAACAGTGATCAAATCCCCGACCTCATTTGGAAAATTATCCATCGAAGGAAATGATAGCTGCAAGGAGAGGCCACTTGATTGTCAATTGCTTCAAGAAGGTCTTCACTGTGGGAAGCATTGCCAATACAATGCTTTTGAGAGGGTCAGAAATTTCGAGGTACTTGAAGATACCTTCGACAATGTTATCAAATGAGAACAGCCCGCTTGAGGAGGGGGCTTCTGTTCTTAAAAGCGGGGCATCAGGGCTTTTGGATGTCCCCGGGAGAGATGGAAAGTCCTGGGTGTAGTTAGTACTACGAAAACCAGGTGGAATTGTTTTTTCCTTTTTCGCATCTTTCCTTGAATTGGGCAATCTGGTTTCGGGCTTCTGTTCAGCAACTTTCCGTGGGCGGACGCGTCTTCGCTTCCGTGGGGCACCTTCCGGAAAACTGCACGATGTTCCCTCTTCAGCCAAATCAAAGTCAGACTCGTCATCTGACAGAGGAGCAAAGGGATTTGTATTGGCATCGGGTGATGGTGTGGCTTTTTTCACCATTTCGGCGAAAGATTGCCTGGAACGCTGTTTTAGCGAGCGTTCCAATTGTTCCCCGTGTTGTTTGTACGCCGGGCATGACGAGAGAGCATGAGGAGGAGTTCCCTTACAGAAAGCGCATTTTGGTGTGCTGTCTGCGCAGGCGCCATCCTCGTGTTTCTCCCCGCAGTTGGAGCAGCGTGCCTTATTGCCGCAATGGGAGGTCGTATGTCCCATCTGCTGGCATTTTTGGCAGGTCATGACCCGAGGTACGAACAACCGCACAGGTAGTCGAAGTTTTCCCAACTCGACGTATTGAGGGCGGGCTGAGCCAGAGAAGGTCACACGAAACGAGTCTGACGGTGTAAACTTCTTTTCACCCTTAGTGATCGATACTGTTCCAAGTCTTATCACATCCAGTATCTTCACTGGAGAAAGCAGGTGGTTCTTAAATCGACCAACCCCCTGTTTCAGCAGGATCTCAGGGTTCACACTCGTTTCGGTGACCACACCTTCAATTTCAATACCCCGAGCTGGGATATATACCCGATACTCGAGTGTAAAAAGCTGAGAGACAGCAATCTCGTTAGCTTGCTTAAGGTTGGACACAACGACCCGATGTTTATTCGGTCTCACTTTTATTATCTCGGTCACGGCCGAGAATCGCTTCGTCAGATCGTTGGAGATCTGATATACATTAAGAGGTTTCGTTTTGGGCTGAAAGAAGACAACCCATGGACCAGCTGAACCATCTGGATAAGCACGTGATCGGGTAACCTTATGAGCTACCCCATCATTTCGCGCCATAGATGATTCGTCTTCCGACAAATCATCCATGGCTCTCACGTGGGAGTTTATGACGCTCAAACGCTCACGCAATTAAAAATAATCGAACACAGAAAAACAAACTAAAGCTAAAAACACTCTCTCACACACACACGCACTCACTCAAAATTAAATTATAATGTATTCAGGAGAAACAAAAACTTATCTTATATGTATCACTGATCTGCTGCAGCCGGTCAACGAATGTGCTACTGCTGCCGAGCGACGATGTGTGGCCGCTTGTACGGGCTAGATGTGGAGCTCAGCGATGATGAAAATGATGACGATGATGAAGACGCTGGTCGGTGGTGGTTGGCAGATGAACGATTGCACGCTACACACGATGGACTGCTGGTGTGCGTGCCGTGAATAGATGCGGAGCAATATGGCTATTCGATTGCTAATTGCAATTAATAGCGTCGTTGCACTGATTAACACACGTTTTCTTCTTCAGAAAAAGCAAAACTCGATATCAACTGCGATGAGGACACTATCGAGAGAAAAAAAAAAAACTGCACTTGGAAACAACGCGTGACAAACTTCCAAAGCAACGGAGAGCGTACACAACGAACCGCACCGTTCGCTTGTTCACTGGACAATGACCTTAGTTGTAAGATAAATAATGTAAAAAAATATGAAAACTTGGCTCTGTAAAGTTGATTCGATTGAGCCTGTACAAATAAATGATTAATAAAAAAAAAAAAAAAAAACATACTGTGATGATGTTTGTTGTGGGGTTCTATGAGAGGCAACAGCTATGTGTACTAGCGGTTCCAGTTTCTTGGGTGCGCGATGGTTATTTAATGTGGCCAAAATTGAATGAAAAGGTAGATTAGTTTCTAGGATTGGCAAAAGCTTGTCTATAAATGGATTAATATGTTCGACGACTTCACATTACACACTATTTAAAATATACATAAAATAATTTGGCTCATACATATGATGCAAATTTTATTATTATTATAATTTAAATCGTAAAGCACGTTTTGCGTTACCACTTTGTACGATGTGTTCCATAAATAATTTGATACTGTACGTATATTCATAAATGCATGGAATATATACGACTTTTCACATTCATAATCCGGAGGTTTTCACATCATTATGCGACTTTAAATGAACTATCGTAATAAGTACTAAAAAAATGCATTCTATGCGATAAATTGTGCACATCGACCATACATAGCATATAGTTATATATGATAGTGATTTCAACTCACATTACGATACGATATTATCTGTGAAATCTTATACGACTTCTGGTTGTCTGGGAACGAAGGACACAAAAAGCCATACACAACAGGCCATTCCGTTATAAAGGCGAGAATGATGGTGCTTCTTTAAATAGTTTTCTTCAACGTGTAGAAATTTTCACCGCTTCAGAGGAAATGTCTGTGGAGTTTCTCAAAAACGTGAAGCATCTTTTGTTGGACGACGCACTCACTTGGTATAGCAACGGTATAGCCGGAATGCCAGAAACTGGAACAACTTTAAAACGCTGATCAGACGAGATTTTTTACCAGCCAGCTACGCCTACATTTTGAGAGCGGAGGCTTACTATGTTCTCCAAGGTGACGATGAGTCATTCAATAAATTTTTCAAAGACTCATCCACATTATTCCAGCACGTAGACCCACCGATGAGCGAGCAGGAAAAGGTGTTCATCATCAAGAAAAACATGAACGCCACATATGCACCAATCTCCGCATCACATTACATAGCAAACATGCAGCTACTGGTTAGAGCGTGTAAGGAATTTGATAAACTAAGGAAATTGCAAGCATATTACCGTCGCATTTCTCTGCCTTATGGATCGTTAGTTGAACCATCTCTGGCCACACCATTGCCAACACAACGTTCAACAAAACTACAACAACCACTTAAGCGTTTCGGGAATGTTTGGAAACAGATCAGATTCAGAACCAAATTGATACATAATCGTACTCAGCTGTTCAGCAAACACATGAGTCTGAGCGAACAACGAGCGAGGAACAAAGAATGGACCAGAAGATGGACGCGATTTTGCAGCAATGCCCTTAAGCTAAAATTTGAACATTTATGAGCAGCTTATAAGCAAATATCATTAAAGTATTTGTTGGGAACGCAACGTGCTTCTTCGAACTTAGGCAGTGATAAAAACAATTTGGCCGGCAGACGTCGATGTAAAAGGGAGAGCTTTCTTTCGTTGTTTGACGGGAAAAATGATACCGAACGTGTGCACTGGTAGACTATCGAAAATTGACTGGCTTTATTCAACAATCATGGTAGAGTGTGGTAGTTCATAGATTATGAGGTACAATACATCATTTGGTAACAGTGACCGTAGTGTGTATAGGTGATTGGCGCAAAATAAATAATACAAGTAGGTGAATGTAATTCAAGGATGCGTAAGTGTAATGATTACAAGTTTTGTTCTTGTAATTTGACAACAATATATAAATGAAAATGATTATAATAATGTTTCTTCTTCTCTTTTCAGGTAAGGATAATTAGGATCTTCAACACATAGGCCGCCGTTGAAACGCCCTGTTTCAACTATCTACGACCTCTTGCTAGACGGTTCGGCTGAATCGTCTTCCTTCCTTACAGTTGATTTGGTTTCATCGATTGGGAGCAGATGACCTCGGTGACTGCTCGCTTGTAGACGCCTTTGGTTGTACGAACTTGAACAACCCGTACGTGTCCATCTTCTCCTGGCATTACCACTTCTACACGGCCCAAGTTCCACTCCAATGGCGGGAGATTCTCCTGCTTTAGTAGGACCAGTGATCCCACCTTGACTTCCTGTCGCACATGTTGCCACTTGGAGCGTTGATGCAACTCGCTGATGTAGTCGCGAGACCAGCGTTTCCAGAAGTCTTGGACACTGCGTTTCAGTTCTTGAAAGCTGTTTAGCCGACTGATGGGTTGTTCGGTGTAATCGGGCTCAGGGATGGAATACAGCGGTTCTCCCACGAGGAAGTGGCCTGGAGTGAGACTGGTGAGGTCCTGTGAATGACTAGACATTGATGACAGTGGACGAGCATTTAGGACGCTCTCGATTTGAGCAACCGCTGTAGTCAACTCCTCCAACGTGAAGGATCTGCTTCCTAGGACTCTACGAAGATGGTGCTTGAATGATTTAACCCCTGCCTCCCACAGGCCGCCATGGTGAGGGGATCGAGGAGGGATGAACTGAAAGTTTATACCGCTTTCTAAGCAGTATCCATTCCACCGTTCCGTAGAGAATTGCTGAATGTATTGCTGTCAAATTTTTTTCAGCTCTCAATCAGCGCCGACGAAGGCTGTTGAGTTGTCACAATAGAGATTCACGACCCGACCGCGAGGCGCGACGAATCGTTTAACCGCATTGATACAGGCGACGGATGATAGATCACTCACGACTTCGAGGTGTATCGCTTTCACCACCTTACAAACGAACACGGCGACGTACATATTCACGTTTGCTCCTCTTCCAACTAACGGACGAACACATAACGGCCCGCAATAGTCCATGCCACTGTTTGAAAACACTCGTGCTGGGGTAATTCGCACCGAAGGCAACGGTGCGATAAACTGCTCCGTTGGTTTTGGGGAACATCGGAAGCAGGTGACACACTGATGAACTACTCGGCGCACAAGATCTCGCCCGCGAAGTGGCCAGAACCTTTGTCTTAAGGTTGAAAGTAGCAGCGTTGGTCCTCCGTGAAGAGTTCTGAGATGAAGAGAGCGAGCGATCAACCAGGATAGCTGATGATCGGCGGGAAGTAGGATAGGTGCTCGTGTGTCAAGAGCAGCTGACAGTCCTACCCGAAGTAATCCAAAATCATCCAAAAATGGGTTGAGAGACTTGAAAGACGATCGTAGCTTCCTGTCCTTCCTGGTGAGCTTTCGTGGAGAGGTTGCGGCGAGGTAACTTATTTCTTCAGGAAATTCCGTGGATTGAACGGAGCGAATGAGCGACTTCAATGCGTAGTCCACTTTACAGGGCTGCAAGGGACCAACGAATTGACCATGCCTCAAGCTTGACGCATTGTTACAAAACCGAAAGCAGTAGGCTGCTACTCGAAGTAGTTTTCCCAGATCGGAGTACCGGTTAATGATGGAGTGTTCAATTTGTGTTGTTGTGAAGGTGACGATTCGACGAGTTTCCACATCACTAGCTTCCTGATCAACTCGAGAGAGAGAGACGATGTTTTCGGGCCAATCTTCAACGGGCCGCACGAGAAACTCCGGGCCATGCCACCATAACGGATCTTCGATAATCTGCGATGGAAGAACACCGCGGGATATGCGGTCAGCTGGATTCTCCTTCGAAGGAACATGGCGCCAGCAATCTTTGTTGGTTAGCTTTTGGATTTATGCTAATCTGTTCGAAACGAACACTTTCCAAATGGTGGGGGGGGGGGGGGGATTGTATCCAATGCAAAACATTGCTAGAATCGGACCAGAATATTACCGATTTTGAGAAGTTTGTTGTATTTCGAATTTGTTCCATCAGCTGGCTCCCGAGAAGGGCGGCGCACAGCTCAAGTTTAGGGATGGTGAGTCCACGTAGAGGTGCGACACGAGACTTGGCAATGAGAAGCTGACTTTTGCACGACCCTGTACCATCCGACGAGACTACGTAGACACAGGAGCCATATCCGTGGTCTGAAGCATCACAGAAGCAATGAAGAGCATACTTGTTGTTCGTGTTTGCCAGAACCCACTGAGGAACCTTGAGCCTTAACAATTCAGGAATCTCACTCCGGAAATGTAACCACCAATCCCGTAGGTGTTTGGGAAGTTCCTCATCCCAAGGAATATTCATTGCCCAGAGCCTTTGGATGAACATCTTCGCACTCATAACCACTGATCCGACTAATCCAAGTGGATCGAATAACTGCGCCATCTCGGAGGCCACTATACGTTTTGTGATCTTCTCAAGCGGAAGAATGGCTGGAATCTTGAAACCAAACTCGTCGGTTACGTGTGACCACAGAAGACCCAATGTTTTTACAGTTCCAGAACCATCGATTTCCAATTCCGGCGAGAACTCCTTCAAATCATCCGGCACGTGCGTCAGAACCCTTGAATCGTCGGTGCTCCATTTCCTCAAATTGAATCCCGCTTAAGGAGCTCCGCCAGCTGCTTGCTCGTTTCGACGGCTAACTCTAAATCGTCATCGCCAGACAGTGCATCGTCCATGTAGAAACCGTTGAGGATTACCTTTGCTCCTAGAGGGTATTGGTGGCCTTCATCCTCCGCCAGTTGATTCAGTACACGGGTTGCGAGATACGGTGCACAAGAAGTGCCGTATGTAACTGTAGTGAGCTGATATCGCTGTAGCTCTTGGAACCCACTCATGAGCCAAAGAACTTGTTGAAATTTACGGTCCAATGGATGGACCCAGATTTGGCGGAACATCTTCTCCGCATCAGCTTTGAAGACGTAACGAGGAATCCGCCAGTTGAGAATGATTGCGAGTAGCGGAGGTTGGACGATTGGGCCGACGATCAAAACATCATTCAACGATAGCTGGGAGCTCCCCTTGCAGGTAGCATCAAATACTACTCGGGTCTTCGTGGTAGTACTGTTCGGGCGAAAGATGGCATGATGTGGCAGGACAAACTGGGGACTTCCGACGCGAGAACTCAACTCCATGTGGGCTAATGCTTTGTACTCCTCCATAAAATTCACGTACTCGCTCTTGAATTCATTGTTTACCGCAAACTTACGTTCGATCGCCAGAAACCTACGTTGCGCCACCGCAAATGAATTTCTTCGCGTAGAGGAAGCCGAACCATGTAGCGACCATCACTCGTCCTTGTCACCGTACTACGGAAGTGTTCTTCACATGTTTCTTCCATGGGAGTCATCGCCTTGTAGTCGTCGAACTTTTCAATCTCCCAAAAGCGCTGTAACTTATTGTCGAGACTTGTAGTTGCACTCACGATGCAGATTGAAAAAGCATTGGATGGTTCGGATAGCCTTCCAGCAACAACGTATCCGAAGATAGTCTTCTGGAGTATCGGGTAACCAGCCGATAGATGTATCTTATGCGTTTCCATTAATGAGTAGAACAGATCTCCCCCGATCAGGATGTCGACCCCAGAGCTGATGTTGAACCTTGGGTCTGCGAGAGGAATGTTATTGGGGAGGTTCCAACGAGAGATATCTATGTGCTTGCTAGGGAGTGTGACTGTGATTTGAGGAATGACGAGGCATTCGAGCAGGTAATCAAATCTTCCGAAGCGAGATGAGATCTTGATGACTACCTTCGAGCGAATGTGCACGATGCCTTGACCAATGCCGCTTACATCTACGCTAATCCGATCACGTTTCAGTTCCAGCTTCCGGGCCAGAGCTTCCGATATGAAATTTGCCTGAGAGCAGCTGTCTAGAACTCCTCGAGCGCGATGGTGATTTCCACTAGCGTCCTTCACTTTCATTACCACTGTTGACAAAAAGACTTCGTCGCTGTGCGCTGTTGCGGAACCTTTTTGTGGGGCAACGTAGGAAGCCACAGGAGAGGAGCCTAAATCAAAAATACTGCCGGTCGATCGCGACGTTAACGGTCTAACCGGCGACTGGGAGGGAGCCATGACGACCGAATACGAGTACATGTTTTCCGAAACGGATTCGATAACCGACGATACCGACCGCGATGGTGGTGAAGCATACGATTGCGTTTCGATTGAGGACGAATTCAACTGGCCTGAAGAAAACACCTTATTGGATACCGTAGAACACGCCAATGCTGTTTGAGTGGCGGGTTTGGCTGCTTCGGATGGCGAAGGCAAATGCAGAAGCGTGTTGTGCTTCCTCGAACAATTCCAGCAGCTACCACTGCTACAGTTTTTCGCCAGATGTGATCCCTTCAGGCAATTGATGCACAATCCATGCTTCTTCACCAGCTCAAGACGTTGCTTTGCATCCATTCCGATAAACTGATCGCATTTGAAGAGAGGGTGGGCTTGCTTGCAAAGAGAACATTTGCTGGTCGTCTCTGTTGCAATGTGAGTGGAAATCGGTTTGGATTTTGAGGACTTTGATTCGAAATGTTGATTTGCAGGCTGCAGCAGATTGACAGATTGCAGTACTCGCGACGTTTTTCGCACAAAATCCACCAGTTTCTGGTAAGTAGGACGTTCTTCTCCCTCGCATAAGATTTCCCACTCCCTGAGCGTGGCAGGATCTAGCCGCTTACTAAGGGTTTCCACAATTACCATATTCCACAGATTAGCCGGACTGTCCAGCTTTTCCAAAATGCCCACATGATCTACAAGGTCGTATAAAGTCGATGACGAAGCCTTTTTCACACAAGGAATTGAGAATAGGGATGCGAAATGATGTTTCCGTAACAGATTCGGATTATCGTATCGCTCACAAACCGATTTCCATGCAATCTGATAGTTATCGGAATTTACTTCCAGATTGGCGATAATACGAGCAGCTTCACCCTTGAGAGCTACTTTTAGATAGTGTATCTTCTGCACTGACGAAAGCTGAGCGCTGATGTGTGTCATGGACCGAAAAATGTCCCGAAAAACAACCCAGTTGGATGGATTGCCACAAAATTCTGGTATGTTGATTTCTGGCAACCGCACAGAATGCATTGGTTGCACCGGAGCACGACGATCATTCGAACTAGAGGGTTGAGGAACGACCGGCAACTTGCTAACGAGTGGAAACGAATACGTACGTCGGACAACGTTGGCTCAGCATCATCGTCGCCGTCTTCGTAACCTTCAAGCTCTTCTATCTCATCTTGCACGTGTCCAAAATCTGCCCACAAATAATCTAGGGATTCAATCCTCACTTTGAGTTGGTGAATTTGATCATCCTGATATTGATCGTTAAACTGCTTGATCAACGCGGCAGAGCCCAGAATGTTTGCTCTTTGCCGCAAACGCGTTTTCAATTTCGCAGCCGTAGAACGTGCCTCACGTTTCTTCGGTGGTGTCATCTTTATTGGCAACAATGAATGAAAAAGGCACCCACCTGGTATCGATGAATAGAGTTACCTCTACCGTCTTTGCTACCGTCGTTTTAGCGTTGTCCGTCCGAAAAGCCGATGTGGTTCAGGGACACCAAATTCGATCCTGAATCCGATGAATATCGTAGTGCCGAGAAGATAGGAACGAGATCCTCGATGACTAGATGCGTCAGATGCGAAATTCACTACGATGATTCGCGAACAATGGATGTCACAATGCTGTTGCGTGACTCCGACGATGACGAGAATGGCTGCCTTCTACAAGTTTCTGCAACGTGTTCCCGGGTTTCGGCACCAATTTTTGTTGGGAACGCAACGTGCTTCTTCGAACTTAGGCAGTGATAAAAACAATTTGGCCGGCAGACGTCGATGTAAAAGGGAGAGCTTTCTTTCGTTGTTTGACGGGAAAAATTATACCGAACGTGTGCACTGGTAGACTATCGAAAATTGACTGGCTTTATTCAACAATCATGGTAGAGTGTGGTAGTTCATAGATTATGAGGTACAATACATCATTTGGTAACAGTGACCGTAGTGTGTATAGGTGATTGGCGCAAAGTAAATAATACAAATAGGTGAATGTAATTCAAGGATGCGTAAGTGTAATGATTACAAGTTTTGTTCTTGTAATTTGACAACAATATATAAATGAAAATGATTATAATAATGTTTCTTCTTCTCTTTTCAGGTAAGGATAATTAGGATCTTCAACAGTATTGCTTCAATTTAGATTTTGTGGTTATAAAGTCAACGGTTTTGCAATGCATATTGTATGTTGCCATCATCCGACTTAAATGCCCAAATTTAGCATAATTTGTACGATTGTGGCTTGTAGTAAAAACATTTCGATCTCGTATAGACTGTTCCAGAAAGTATAAGCACACTTTCAAAACAACAAAAAAGTCATGTTTTTTTTAGTTTTAATAATTTTATTTGGCAAATCATATTTGTATTTGTGTTTTATATGATATTTTACTCTCGTTTAATCAAAATATTTAATCATAGCCAAGACTCCTAACTTTTCCTCGAACATGAGCCATTAGCTTCTGCACAGTGATACTTCCCACCATTTTGACCACTTTTGGCCAATCTTTTTTAATTTTTTGGATGTCGTCCGTTGGTTTTATGAATTTTCGATGCTTTGCTTCGGTTAAAGCCCAAAAAGTCTCGAGTGGCCGTGCCTCCGGGCAGTTCGGCGGATTCATGTCTTTCGGCACGAAACATACTTTTTGACTTTTGTACCATTCTAAAGTGTCCTTTGCGTAATGACATGACGCCAAATCAGGCCAAAACACTACTTGACCTTCGTGCTGCCTGATCATCGGCAATTATCGCTTCTGGAGACATTCCTTAACGTATTTCTGAGTGTTCATCGTCTCCGTTGTGATGTACGGACTTGATGTTTTACCACACTCGCATGTTGCCTGCCAAACCATAACCTTCTTACCGATTTTTTCGGTAAAAATTGCCTTCTCCGTTTCGGGGATGTCTTTGTCTTCGCTTACAGTATGGAATAGTGGTCCGGGGAGCGTTTTGTAATCTAGTTTCACATACGTTTCATCGTCCATTATTATACACCCAGAATTTCTACACAATAACGAATCGTAGAGTTTGCGGGCCCGTGGTTTCACGGACGCGGGCTGTTTTGGGTTCCTTTTGGGTTTTTTCTGCTTCCGGTATGTTTTAGTCCAAGTCTTTCTTTGGCACGCATGACGTTACTCGACGAGGTCCCTAGTTTTTTCACAACATCCCGAACGGAAGTCGCTGGTTTTCGCTTGTAGGCATCCCTGATCTTTTTATCGATATCCGGACTAACAGGACCGGATTTCCGACCACTTTACGGCGCATCTTAAAACGTACACTGTTCTCTATATTTTCGAATGGCAGATCGTACCGCTCCGACGCTTACACCCTCTTCCTTGGACAATTTTCTCAAGGAGAGTCCGCTCACAGTGCACCATTTGTGCACGATACTTTTTCGTTGTTCCGGAGTAAGACCGCGCATTTTGATAGGTAACACAAAACTGAGCACTTTTTTGATGCTATGTCATTCAGAAATGTGCAAACAAAAGGACGCAGCCAAAACATGTTGAAATATTTCATTATATTCAAAGTGACCGTTAAAATAAGGTGTGCTTATTATTTCTGGAACAGTCTATAGTTGTCGATTGGGTATGTAAAAATTAAGTTTTGATAAAAGTTCTTCAGAATCAATACGATGCGAAACGATATCGTTTACAACTGAGACCATTGCAAATTGTCGACGCTCTTTTAATGTTTGGATGTTGATGAGCATACAACGAGCTTTATAAGATGGCAAAGGAAATATTGTTCAACCTAATTTTTGAAGTGCAAACAGTATGAATTGCTTTTGAACTGATTCTATTCGTTGTTCGTGCGTGACTGAAAAAGGTGAACATACTACGCTACAATACAATAGCATTGACCTCACATATGCAACGTATAATGTTTTTATTGTGTATGGGTCATGAAAGATGTAACTAAATCGTTTTATTAATCCTAGGATGCTACTTGCTTTACTGATTATTGTGTTATAGTGGTAAATGAATGTTAGTTTCTTGTCTAAAATAACACCTAAATCCTTAATTCTTCAGCACTTTTCAACTGCCTGATTTCCTAGGGAGATTGTACAGAATACACTAGTTCTGCTTTCTACTAAATGATATTGATTTGCATATTTGGACGTTTAGCTGCAAAAGGCTTTTTTGCACCAATTATAAAATAAGAGAACATCGTTTTTCAATAGCTTAATATCTTCTTTGTTTTTTATTTCTAAAAATATCTCGAAATGGTCAGCATAAATAAGAACTTTTACGTTTTTTAAATGAGGGAAATATCGTTTACAAATAGTTTAATCTAAAGAGGGCCAAGATGGGAGCCTTGAGGGACTCCTGAAGTAACTCGAATAGGATTTGAAGTCTTGCCTTTAAATCTTACTATTTGTTGTCGATCAGTAAGATTAGGCTCGAGCCATTTAAGAAAATTTAGCTCAATACTCATTTTTTGCAGTTTGAATAGAAGCATGGAAGCGATCAGAGTCCGTATATGAAACTTCAGCATGGTTTCCGTTGTCCATTGCAACCAGCGTATAGTTAACGAATTCGAGTAAATTTGTATTAGCTGGGCGTCCTTTGAAGAACAACGCAAGGTAGAGTTTCTATTTCTAATTTGACAAAACAGTTTTTCATTGATGATTGATTCAAAAAGTTTTGGGATGCAAGAGATAATAGCAACACCGCGATAATTTCATATGACAAATTTTTTGCCACATGGTAACTAGGATGGGAAGTTTTCCACGAGTTGGGAAAAATACCGGATTTGATCGACATATTGAAAAGCCAAAACAAGGGAGTTGTACGCTCCGAAGCAAAGTTTTTCAGAAAAATGGGGGGAATCCCATCGGGCCCACATCCTTTGGAGACATATAATGTTTTCAATGCTCCCCTTATGTCATACACATTTATATTGTTTACACTAATATCTCTACTAAATTCTGGAAAGAAACCGAAACATTGGCGATCACGATCTGCTTCAGAAAATGTGGTATATATATAAATAAATAAAAAATAAATATATATAATAATAAATATATATAATATATATATATATATATATATATATATATATATATATATATATATATATATATATATATATATATATATATATATATAAATATATATATATATATATTTATATACAGGGTGTTCGGTTCCTTGGTGCAAATATTTTAAGGGGCGATAGAAAATTATATTTGAAGAAAAAAAATGTTCTACGCATATGATCAAATCTCAAAAATCACTGAGTTATTAAACTTTTTCTGTTTTGGTCTATGCTTGCCAGAAATTGGCTCTAACTCTAAAACTATGCCATCAAACACAAAACTGTTACTTTCATCGGATAGTTTGGTAAATTTCCAATTTAATAGCGTCCTTTTTACTTTCAGTAAGTTGCATTTAGACACATTTCAGGGATAAACGAATCTAAAACTTTTGTTTTTCTACGGATTTTCCCTTATTATTTCAAAAAATACGTAATA
>JAHHFK020004692.1:82500-124148 GCA_024533555.2 Aedes koreicus
ATGATATTGAAAAACCTCTTCATATTAGCTGTCGTCGGGCTTTTGGTATTGGTGTATGATGATGTATGATGTATGATATGTACTACGCCCCAATGTAGCACGGAAACTAAGTCCGACAGCAATGGGCTCTCCTCTCTGTTAGACTTGATCAAGCTTTAATAACCACTGATTATCCTAATCATGCCGCTGTATGAAGGGCCAAAAAGGGGTTGGGTGGATCGATATACAACATCACTTATACGTATCCACAGGGATATAAAGAATCTTCTTCCAACAACAAGATTGAACAATTGGTCAAAAGAGCAAGCTATCTAACATGAGGATGCCCCAATGGGCGGGGAGAAGAGCACGTCTTCTATTCACAAACTGTTAGCAATGGGGAGTTGGCATTCCCACTCTCCTCATCCAGAGTGCTTCAAACGGGTACCCTAATGGTCCCTCCCATTCCCATGAAATATGTATATAATGGTGTATATATTTATGTAAATAAAAATACTACAAGCATTCGTATCTATAATATATGATCTTCATTCGGTTGATCCTGAAATGCAATAAATGTTGTAAAATGTTGAAGGGTAGAGTTCTTAAGCGCTTAAGCACGTTCTCGTTCGTTTTCAGCGATAGCAGCATTTCACCAAAATCTTGATTTGAGGTATCCTGAAAAAGTTTGTTAAATCTATTGAAATTTTACAAAACTTTAATACATTTTAATTTACTGTTGCAATGATCACTATTTGCTACTTGATGCTGATTTGATAACAGCAATCCGCTTTTATTTTTGCTGACCTAATAGTTATTGCTACTGAGTTAGGAATGGGAATATTTAACTGGAAGGAAGTTAAAAATAAATGGGCAAAAAAACCATAAGTAATGTTAAAATCATCTATGAAGTAAAATCAATAAAACAATATTACCAAATATAATCATATTGTAAGTTATGATGAAGTACAGGGTGCGGCAGAAAATAATGCGAAAATTTGTTCTATTTCTTTCAAATCCCATTTTCAACTAATTCAAGCAATAATATCACATTTTCGAGTGCAGTTATTTTTATAAAGTCCTTTTAAACAAATTTATTCAATGTGTCCTCCATTTTTATTAATCACATCCTCGATCCGACGCCGGAAGCCAGAGCATGCCTTTCGGACGTAGTCCTCCGACATTGACTGCCATGTGCGTGTTATGGTTGACTTCAGGGTTTTCACACTAGGGTGTGATGTTTTGCAGGCTCGCGCTTTAACATATGCCCAAAGCGAATAATCCAACGGATTAAGATCTGGACTGCTAGGGGGCCACAAATCCTTCGGCCAAAACTTCATGTTATCTTTCAACCATTGTTGGGTTCGATTGGACGTGTGACACGTGTGATGGATGGATCGTCCTGCTGTAGGACAACGTTTTGGTCCTCGGAGAAGTTGACCTTCACCCAGGGAAGCACTTGGTCCTTTAAAATACCAATATACACTTCGGTATTGATTTTAACTCCAGTATCAATGAAAACAGGCGGCATTTTCAAACCGTTGGACGCCACCAAGCCAAACATCATGACACCAGCCGGATGTTTGGTTTGAAATTTGAATTTCACTTTTTCCGGAACGTTCTCCATTTTCTGCGATGAAATGAACCGGTCCGTGCGGCTGTTGGCTACAGCATCGATGCTGAAAAGCTTTTCGTCGGAGAACAGGATTATCATTTTCTCCTTCTTCAACAAGGAAAGCAATCTCTTGGAACGAGTCACTCGTAGTTCCTTGACCCGGTCCGAGATCAAGTGGCGTTTCACTCTGGCTCTGGAAGATGCATGCAGGTCTTCTTTGATGATTCTCCGCATGGATTTCTCCGAAATATTGGCTTCCTTTACAAGTTTTCTTATGGAACGCACCGGGTTGCGAGCAATTTTTGCACGGACCGATTTGATCACGTTCGGCGTGCGTGCAAAGCGCGGACGTATGCTTCCCAGGTTTCCGCTGCTTAGGACCATCCTGCAGGGACATTTTTATACGGTAAACTGTTGCCAAATGGCACCCTGCCACCTTGGCAATCTCTTTCGGATTCTTCTCAGCGAGCAACAAACTGGTGATCACTTCTTTCGCGAACATTTTGACGAATTTGCAATAAAATAAATAGAATGTTTGGATGCAGCACTTGAAAATAAACACAAACAAATACACTTTCGACAGAAATTAGTCACTAGCTACACGAATTAACCCGATACTCAAGTTTGAACATTTTCGCATTATTTTCTGCCGCACCCTGTAATGACAAAGATTGAAATGTAAAATCAAACACTAGCCAAAGGACACACAACGCTGCATGAATCAGATCAGCTCAGAATAGGTAAAAAGTCCATTTGAAACCGGAAATGAAAAATACATTCAGCAATAAGTGCAAAATCCTACCACAGATTCCGTTATTTTCAAAAGCCTACCACAGCTGTAATTTTCTGCGTTATATACTGGACATATATGGAATGCTAGATGTCATAAATTGAAGGTATATTTCGTGCTTAAGCCAGGTACCGCCTAAATCAGGTTTGTTGTATGAAAATGTGAAGGTCATGATATGATGGAGATAATACGATGTTGTGAGCATGAGCATGAGCATGAGTGACCGCCAACGGATGCAATTCCGTTATTGCCAGATCAGCTGTATTTGCACAAAGAATCAACAGATGATGTTTGGGACTAACATACATCTTCAATGTGTAAAAACTGGTGACCCAGTATAAAGCAATACCGGCGCCGGCCGTGCCCGAATGCTGGTCAAGAAGGAAATGGGAAGGAACGTGTTGACATGATACTCGCTTTGGAGGAAGCCGATAAATCCTCTGCACTTCCACGAGAAATCTACCACGATGTTGGATAGTTGGGGAAGGGTTAGCAGCAGGGTTCGTTTTGGTTAACGATACGCTGAAAGTACATACCTACACCATCCGCCAAAAGCAATAGACCGCTCAAATGTGACTGAAAATAGACAAACATAACGAAAAACAAAACAAAACAAAATAGACAAAATAAAATAAAATAAAACAGGATATAAGATATTGTCTTCAAAATATGGTAGAAATAAATTATTTGTTGCTTTGCAAACCGGCTCTCCTCGATGTCCTAGATGGCCACGTCCTGCTGGACCCGCAGCTGCTGCCGTCGGCACTCGTCCACATCAACCTGGCCGTCGCTGACGTGTCGGAAACCTTCCGGTAGTAACATGATATCTGTGTCTAATACACTCTTCTTGCACCGATTAATTTACAAACTAAGTTGATCTCCTGGCAGCCTAATCTCAAGCTCATGTGTTCTAGACCTGGCAGCCTAGCAAAATAGATAAGAAAATTTAAGCAAACAATTATGCGAGATATATTGCATATGAGTATGATTACTGCCCAAAAACGGACACTCAATAAATCCAAAACGAAAAAACTTAAAAACAAATGACAGGAAATTCTTTGATGAATCTTTTTTCCTACTGGGCCCATAAATGATTCTTTATGCCTGTAAAATAGAAAATGTAGGATCACAAACAATGTTAGTTTTTGAATTAATTATTTTGGACGAAGATTTTTTTTTGTAGAATTTGTCGTACATAATCCTCTCTCTCTAAAAAAAATGTAAATAACCATGACCATCTTTTCAAATACATAACGTGAGTTAGGTGGGCCAAAACTTACAACGATGCAAATGCGAAGCTGAAAATAGCATTAAAAAATATTGTGAAGGGATGTTATAATATAAAATGATAATCGACAATATGACAATACCTAAATGTAGGTGAAATAAATACCTAATTTTAGGTATTTTCATCTTAGCGTGTGCGTAAAAAGTTTATGTTGGGGACGAAGCAATGGCAGAGCTAGGTCTGCAAAATGGTGAGTAGACACCTGGGATGGAGCGTGCATCCCCGCAACATAGCTATGGTCCTCACAAGTTCCTGCCTCATGCTTCCACGGGTCAAGAGATGACAAAGACCGCTAGCTAAGGGTTGCGTACTTAGCTAGTAGTGCAATTATTATTTACCCAAAATTTAATAAATTTTTCGTCACTGAAGCAACGTGGGTAGTGTTAATTTTCGAATATTGGACGTTATTATTTACCCAAAATTTAATAAATTTTTCGTCACTGAAGCAACGTGGCCTCCATATTTTTCCAAGCGAAAACGAACGTAATTATTTTTCTGATTAGTCTTTCAATAAAAAGTTTATTCATTTTCCTTCTACTTGAAGCAATAACTTTTGCATTCTTGTTCTGATTCAAACGTGAATCCCGAGGTGCAAAATTCGGCTTCACTCCGGAGCGAAAAAATATTTCTGTAATAGATGAATACAGGTAACGCAAAAGTAAGGTTAAACGACGTAGCTGGTGCTCATTAAAAATGATTTTTCGAACTTTTCTAGCAAAGTAATTGATGATTGGAAGAGCAGAATATTGCCGATAATAACCAATTCCATACTGTTTAAAAAATATCCAGAAAGTTATTATCAATTTCAATTTTAGATACCCTACACTTCCTTTAAATGTATTCCTGCATAGTTTATTGATTTTTTTTTTTGACAACAGAAAAAATATTTCTGTAATACATTTGAACAGTTGTTTCTTCTTAAGTGCAGAATTTGAAATACTAATCCGAATTGATAAATTGATGAATTGCATGTCTTTTTTGAAGATCCGAATGGATAAATTGATGAACTGCATGTTTATTTTTCTGTAAAATAAAACTGCAAAACAATACCAAATTTTCAGTAAAAAGTAACGCTAAGAAATCGGTAATTTTTAACGTTTATCTTCCTTCAATACTATTACCCAATATTATGTAATCTGTGTTTACGCATAATTTGGGTATGTGCATTTTTGAGCGATTATCGGTACTTTTTAACGATCTTTAGGTATTCTCATCTTAGCGTGCAGGTAGCAAGTTCTCAATATTGTCCACACCGTCCTGTGTCGCGGGCCAGACATTGGGCTTACAAACTCGACCGACTATGGTTCGCACCAACCTTTCCTGATCTGCGTACATTAGATGTATAAGTGGTTCTATCCTCTAGAAGAAACCTTAGAAAATAGCATTGAAATAGATCAGTATGCTTATCAATAGCTCATAAACTTTATCATAATTTTTTAGATCAAATTCTTCTTAACAAGTTTTACAACTTTGCCAAAAAATATTCGGTTTAACAACAGCCAAGCAAAGTCAAAATAAACTTAAATAATTGATGAATTATGATTTTTTTTTTCAATCTACTGTATCATAAACTAAGAATATTCGTCTCACAAATTTCCTAGAAAAAATGTAAAATTTCCATGTACGAGATTTTATGGAATTTTGAAAACAATACGCTTTTATAAACTGGTCGAATTGGACTGTATCCCGATTTCACCTATGATCGAGTTGAGTTCGCTTGACTGCCGCGATACGAATAATCAAATCTTGATTCAGATTTACTAAGTGAGTTACCGAAAATAAGTCCTTTATCTGATTTACAATTCGTTCCCACTTTTCTCGACTATTTCGATATCAAGAGTGGTTCGCTTTTGAAAAAAAAACTGAATCTAACAAAACATTTTTGAAAAAATTAGAGGTGGGTTATATCAGGGATATAACCGCGAGGTACATGTAGGACCGCGTTGGTGTATAGTAAAAATGGTATCATCTTATTTATACATATCATAACACATATGGTTGGTTAATATTAGATTGTTTTTATTATTTTGCTTGCCCCGTCCCTTCTTATGAAATTTTCGACAAACCGAGCCATTGCTCTTCAGTTCAGTTCAATGAGAAAAAAAAAAACAGTTTGGGTTTCATGAAAAATCTCTGTCGAATTTACCACTCTCGACTGAATGCCTCAAACATTCCAAAATGTTTGATGATATGCAAAGGTTTTTCAGGATAAATCACGAACATGTCACGTAAACACCATCTCTTTTATTGTAAAATTCAATTGGTCGTCCTGAAAACGACGATGGTTATGATACGCCTAAGAAATTAATTTATATTTTCGGTTATTTGGCCAGCTGGAAACCATAATGTGCGGTATTGAATACGGATAAAGGGTGTCCACGATGAAATTGCCACACTATGAAATTGCTCTAACTTTTTAACCGTTGGGTAGAATTTAATGAAAATTTGGGTGGATTTAGTTCATAGTGCATTATTTACATCAAGTTTTAAAGTCCTGTGATCAAAACTCGCGGAAATGGAGTCGAAAGAACAGCTCGTGCGTGATAAAATCTTGCGCATTCATCACGAGAACAAGGATCTCTCGCATCGTTCCATCGCTAAAACGTTGGGAATCGCGAATTCCACGGTGTCGCGAGTGATTAAGCGGTTCGAGGAACGGTTGACCACCGATCGGAAGCCCAGAAGTGAAGGAAAAAGTATTCCGTACAACACCAAAAATCACAACCGCGTAGTTGGGGCCTTCAACCGAAATCCGAACGCCTCCGTTCGGGATGTGGCTAAGAAGCTGCACCTAAGCCGAAGTGCCAAAACTAAGGCTGGGCTTCGAACGTTCAAGGTACAAAAGGCCCCTAATCGCGACGAGAAGCAGAACAAGTCCGCCAAAACCCGTGCCAGGATGTTGTACCTCAACATGCTGACGAAAGTTGAATGCTGCATCATGGACGACGAAACATATGTGAAGGCCGACTTCAAACAGATCCCCGGCAACCTGTTTTTCACGGCCAAGGATAAGTTCAGCGTTCCGGAGCATGTCCGCACTCAGAAGATGTCCAAATTTGCGAAGAAATTCCTGGTTTGGCAAGCCATCTGCACGTGCGGGAAGCGGAGTGCACCTTTCGTGATCCAGGACACGATGAACGGACAGGTGTACATAAAAGAGTGCCTCCAGAAGCGGCTGCTTCCTCTCCTGAAGGCCCACAACGTCCCAACAATCTTCTGGCCGGATTTGGCCTCATGCCACTACTCCAAGGACGTGCTGAAGTGGTATGCGGACAATAAGGTCAATTTCGTGCCGAAAATGTTCAACCCTCCCAACACTCCGGAGCTCCGCCCCATCGAGAAGTACTGGGCGATTATGAAGCAGCACCTTCTTAAACGACCTAAGGTAGTGAAGACAGTCGAGGAACTGAAGAAAGTATGGGTTTACATGCAAAAAACGGTTGATTCACAGGTTGTGCAGAATTTTATGGCCGGGGTTAAGGCCAAGGTGCGGGCATTTGCGTATGGACTGTAAATAAAATACGAGTAAAATGGTAAAATGAAGTTTAATAGTTAGTTCTCAATCCCTGAAAATTTGATGGCAATCGGATGAAAACTCGAATTTTGCGAATCAATTTTGTGTGTGGCAATTTCATCGTGGGCACCCTTTAGTAGGTACTTTATTAAACTCCTTGTTGCTGTAATGGCCGACGGCAAGATACATGGGATGATTCTTGTAATGTAGTTGTCACAAACATCGTTTTGCGCTGGGTGGTGCCCGGCTCCGGTAAAGCTTCGGAAGGTCGAGCGGGGAAACTTGCAAAACTTTGCAGCGCTTCCTTCTGGTTTGTAGATGAGCAAGCGCAGGCGATAATTTGTGAGCCAGCCGCGCAATCACGACTGACCTGGTGATGTCTACTTCTCTTCACACGCACACCAGTGAGCAATTCACTCCTCGCTTGGCGAGGCCTTTTTTTCACATTTCACTTGCCACTCAGGCACTGCATAACCGCCGACTTCGCACATCGAAGGGCAAATCACACACATACACGTCGACCGTGGGTCGAATACGATACGGAAAATCAACGTTGCACTTTTGTCAAAATGGCTGTTTCAGCATTCTGTGTCACGGACACATTTACCACTTGGTGGCGTAGCTCCACAACCAACATCCGGCATCAAGCCGAATACAACGCAGTTCGCCAAGATGGCGATTTTCCAATTCGCGTCAAGGACACAATTACTTTTTAATGGCACAGTTCAATCACCAGCCACTAGTATTACGCCATACATTAGTACACGCGATCAAGAGATTTTCTTTTAAACGGCACTAAACCGCTCCATTTCCCGACCATCCGGTTCGAAGGACCAAAAAATGTTACTTCGATATAGCTCAAAACGAACACGGGATACGAAGATGGAGTGTGAACTACGGATAATAAAAATCAAACGCGACCGTCGTGTACTATGTCTGTTTATTAACTGATTTCTGAGTAGTACAGTGATGCCAAAATTCAAATGTTTATTTTTATTTTACACTTAAATAAATCTTTACTTCGAAAACAAATAATTTCTCGGTACTATTTAAATGACAACTAATTCAATCATTCAATGACCTTTGTGATGTACAGTGATGCTTACGTGGATACCCTGTGCATTCGATAAAAAAAAAACAACTGTCATTATTCGTCTGCCTTCGGGCACCTGTGGTGTCTGAACGACGGTAAGCTGCAATCGAATAAAGTAAGATAGAGTCAGTTGTGAATCAGACTTTAATCTAATATCTTGTGTTTTATTTTATTCTTCGAAAGGTACACGGTATTCTCTACAGTTCACAGTAGTCAACTGATTCTTCCACCTCTGTGACCTGATAAATAATAGTGGCGACGAGAACAAAAAAGAAAGCAAAAAGGTGCCACAGTGCAAGCACATATTTTTTTAGCAGCGATTGTTATGTTGGTAGGATAGGGCAGTGGCGACATGTGTATTGGATGCACACGCAAGTTTCACGCCGCCTGTGTAGGTGTGACGGTTCCCCGAGGCTCACTTCGGAACCTAAAAAAAGACAGAAAAGTTGTTGATCCGTCGTCATTTGTGCTACCATGTTGTGGCTCATGCCAAACTCTGGTAACCGCAACATTTGAATTCAACGTTCTCACACAACAACAAAAGGTCCTGGCTAAGCAGATTAGTGAAAACACGGAGGTTATGCATCGACTTGCTCTCCACCAGGAAAAGCCAAATTTAGTTTCGGAAGCTATTGAGAGTATGGAAATCATTCTCACTAGCATAAAGAATGAGCTGTCTTCCATTCACAGAAACAGTAGTTTGACCGGAAGTACTACGATGCTGAAAAATCATTTAACTTCTTTAGTTGACACAGCAATGACTTCAACAATGCACACTCTAGCAGGTGATCTAAAAAAGGAGCTGCTAAATATCAACAATGAGATAAGTCAGCTCAATCAGCTGAGCATAGAAACGGCAGCCAGTTTTAATATGCAAAGCAACTCTATGCTAGAGCTCGATATCTTGGACGAGCTAAAAGCACTGACTGCGAACATAAACGCAATACCAAGACATGGGGAAGCACACACCAATGCACATTTAACTCCGTCACTCTATTCAAATCCCAGCCTGGCAAAAGAATTGAATCATAACAACAAACACGACACCGACGACTCAGGTTGGCGACTTTTGGGAATGAGGAAGGTTTGGAAAGCGGATTGGAGTGAATATGATGCTCGAAAATTGCGTCGTTTGAATCAGCAGAAATTGGCTGAAAAGGCTAAAAAGAAGCAGAAACAGTATCTAGCAAACCTAGCAAAAAATAGCAGTAACAACAACAACAACAACAACAACAACAACAACAACAACAACAACAACAACAACAACAACAACAACAACAACAACAACAACAACAACAACAACAACAACAACAACAACAACAACAACAACAACAACAACAACAACAACAACAACAACAACAACAACAACAACAACAACAACAACAACAACAACAACAACAGCAACAACATCAACAATAGCAACCGTACACACTCAACTGTTTTCTACAATAAATGCAACAACAACAATAATCTCAACACCATCGGCTATCCACACAATCCACTACCACATGATCGAGACCTACTAGCGGCAGCGAAGTATCGTTTTTCCAGGCCGCCACCTAACTATCAACCTATACAATTTCAACGAGGCGAAATCCTACACCCTTACCCGGCATCTGATGAATCTTCACGCATAGCTCCTGCACACTCACCCAACTGGCTGGCTCCGGCGAGTTTTTCAGCAGCACCATGTGAGTCATGTTCATGCTCGCATGGGCATTCGAGTTTTCATCGGTAGTGACGAAACCCTTAGAGGAGGATAATGATTTTGAAGCGCACGACGATAACGAGAACTTGACGACATCTCTAGATCAGAGAGGGGTAATTAGTTTTAATAATTTTAATTTATCGACTAACTCGAATCTGCAAACGCTTCCACCTAAAACACAATTAAGTACCGAAATAATAGTTTATTGCCAAAATTTTAACCGTATGAAAAGTGCGGTAAAAATTCAAGAAATTCATAATAAAATTTTGGGTTGCTCATTCCCAATAATAATGGGAACTGAAACCAGTTGGGATCAAAGCGTTAGGAGTGAAGAAGTCTTCGGACATTCTTATAATGTTTTTAGAAATGACCGCAATTTGGAAATTTCTGAAAAGAAGTCAGGTGGGGGTGTTTTAATAGCTATTTCTACCAAATTTAATTCAGAAATCATTGATACATCTACAGTTAAGGAATTCGAACATGTATGGGTGAAAGTACACATGGCAGGTGAAATACATGTATTTGCCACAGTGTATTTTCCCCCAAATAACGCTCGCAAAGAAGCATATGACCATTTTTTTCAAACTGCTGATGAAATTATGTCTGAACTTTCCCCAGAAGTGAAAGTTCACATATACGGTGATTTTAATCAACGTAGTGCTGACTTCATTCTAGACAATGAAAACGAGTGCATCTTACTACCAGTCGTTGGGGAGAATGAAACATTGCAGCTTATTTTCGACAAAACTGCAGGCTTGGGGCTCAATCAAATTAACCATGTAAAAAACCAACAAAATTGCTATTTAGATTTTTTATTGACAAATATTCAGGAAGACTTCTGTGTAAGTAAATCTATTTTTCCATTATGGAAAAATGAAGCTTTTCACACAGCAATTGAGTTTTCCTTATTTGTTCATGAATACGAAAAACCCAACGACTATGAATATGAAGAGGTCTTTCAATATCATTTAGCAAATTATGATATCATAAGACACAAACTTAACGGAATTGATTGGCAAACGATCTTTAAGAATGAAGCAAATGTTGAAACTTCTGTTGAGGTTTTCTATAAATTATTGTTTGAAATAGTAGTTGAACAAGTACCACTCAAAAAAATTAGGCGACAAGGTAATTCAAACCACCCAGTTTGGTATAATAAAGAAATAAAAAAATTTAAAAATCGGAAGCAAAAGGCCCACAAAATGTATAAAAGAGATGGTAACAGTAATAATCTGACATACTATTTGAAGGTTTGCGATGAACTGAATCTTGCTATTAGTAATGCATATGATGAGCATAATTCAAAAACCGAACTTGAAATTAAGTCTTGTCCAAAAAAATTCTTCAATTATGTTAAAACTAAGCTGAAATCTGACAATTTCCCATCTAGAATGCATCTTAACTCAAATGTTGGTGATAACGCGGAAGAAATTTGCAATCTATTTGCAACATTCTTCCAAGAAATCTATACCACGTTTGATGAAGAAGATCGCGATTATGAATATTTCAATTTCTTCCCAGAATTTTCAAGGGACATTGGAGTTAGTCAAGTCAAATTTCAAGACATCTTGGAAGGTTTGAATAAATTAGACGTTTCCAAAGGTTCTGGCCCTGATGGAATACCACCCGCATTTATGAAGAACTTAGCATTAGAACTTACAGCACCTTTATTTTGGCTTTTTAATATGTCACTGGAATCTGGGATCTTCCCCAAACTTTGGAAAAGTTCCTATCTAGTACCTATTTTTAAAAGTGGAAAAAAATCGGACATTTGTAACTATCGTGGAATTGCCATTATTTCCTGCATTCCTAAACTTTTTGAAGCAATTATCAATGAAAAATTGTTTTCTCAAATCAAAAACAGACTGACTAATAAGCAACATGGATTCTTCAAAGGACGATCAACTAGCACAAACTTATTGGAATTCGTCAACTACTCACTGATAGCAATGGACAATGGCAACCACGTAGAAGCTCTTTATACAGACTTCAGCAAGGCTTTTGATCGCATTGACATACCCATGCTTCTATTCAAATTGCGAAAAATGGGAATTGAGGCAGGAATCCTCCGATGGCTCGATTCCTATCTTACTAACCGTCAACAAATAGTTAGATTCAAAGGGAAGAAATCAAATCCTATTAAGGTCACTTCTGGAGTCCCCCAAGGCTCTCACTTAGGTCCTCTTTTATTCATTTTGTATGTAAATGACATTTCCTTTATTCTCAAAAACATTAAATTTCTTATTTACGCTGATGACATGAAACTATTTTTAGAAATAAGAAACAAAGAAGATATCATGACATTCCAGAAAGAAATAAATGATTTCTATATTTGGTGCAACAAAAGTCTTTTACAGCTGAACGTAAAGAAATGTAATTCGATAGCTTTTAGTAGGAAACGAAACACCCCAGACATAACTATCAATCTAGGGAATCAGCCAGTTGAGAAATGTAAAAGAACAAGGGATTTAGGAGTTATCTTGGACTCGAAACTAACTTGCATTGAGCATTACAATAATATCATCAACAGAGCAAATAATATGCTTGGATTTATAAAACGTTTTTGTTACAATTTTCATGATCCGTACACAATAAAAACATTGTACATTGCATATGTGAGGTCAATACTGGAATATTGTAGCGTGGTTTGGTCACCATTTTCAGTCACCCATGAAGAACGACTAGAATCGGTACAGAAGCAATTTTTACTGTATGCACTTTTAGGTTGGACAAGGTTTCCGCTTCCATCTTATGAAGCCCGCTGCATGCTCATCAGCATCCAATCATTAAAAGAGCGCCGTGAATTTGCATTAGTATCATTCGTAAATGACATTGTTTCGCAACGCGTTGATTCAGCAGAACTTTTGTCAAAACTTAATTTTTACATACCGTCGCGGCAACTACGAAATAGAAATATATTTATTACAAGCCATCATCGTACAAATTACGCCAAATTTGTACCTCTGAATCAGATGATGGCAACTTACAATAAGCATGGAGAAAATGTAGACTTTACTATGACCAAAACAAAACTAAAACAATACTTCAATTCAATTAGATAATGACGAACGATTCAAAACATTAAAAATGCAAATCTGATGTGTTAGTTTCCTAAGGCGTACTGTATATATAAGTGAAACATAAAATGTAAGCACTATTGTAACAAAACGGTCTACTATTGATTGACGACAAATAAATAAAATAAAATACAATCACCGGAGAAGTGGGGTAAATTTCATTCTTCCAATCGTAGCCAGCCAACTGCGAGGGCAAACGGTGTCAGGTATAACCATTGAACAACGTTTATCAATCGAGATAATTGTTATCGTGTTTTGCAATTTAGCAGTGATTATACCACCGGATTTTGGGTTTTGGGGGGCTTGTTCCTGTCTTGGGGGGGTGGTGGAACGGGGGGGGGGGCCTCGACAACATTACCATCCATTTTTTTTTCTCCTTTTTTTTTTTTTGTGGGGGGGGCTTTTTTTTCTCGGTCCGTTTTCCGGGTCGGTAAACAACAAATTTTTTTTTTTTTAAATAAAAAAATTGTTATTTTTATTTTTTCTTGGTGGGGTATTTTCATCACTGCGACCATTTTTTAGATCTATTGTGATAGTTCATTATCATTGTTTATCAGTGTTCAGTAATCATTGAAATGTTCTTGAAGATAGATGACATTGAAGCTTGGTAGAGAGGTATACAATATATTTTTCGTCGGGAACATGATTGATGGAGATGCAGAACCATGCACCGGTATAACAGTAACTCTAAGAGGTCCCATATACAGGGTGGCCCCTCAATTTTCATTTTCAAATTCCCGTTTTTTTCCCGGTTTTCTCGGACCAAATGTTAAAAATTTCCCGGTTTAAGACTGGTTTACAGGTCGGAAAAAGCGTCACTGAATTTGTGCGCATGTGTGTTTTAAATGGAACCCGGGATTTGAATACCCGTGGCAGGAAATAAGTCTACACAAAAATTACAGTTTTCTTGAAGTGTAAACCCAATTTTACTGTAGGAAACAAAATTCATCTCTACAGACTTCTTCTTCGGCGAGAAAAAAACATTTCGCTTTGTTTTCGTGCGGATTTTGCAAGTTTGAGTTCAAATAGAAAAATAATGTCAAAAGAAGAGCCGAGTTCCGAAACAGTTTTTTTTTTTTCGATATAGATCATTACACGAAATACATTAACCTCACTTTTTAGACCGTTCAGGAAGCTTGTTTTCCAGGTGTTAGAATTTGGACCGCTCAAACGAAATTTTTCATTGACTTTTGTTCTGGATTCTGTATGATTAGATTCAGGAAATGATGTAGAAATAAGCACTGGTTTCTGTTTTCCGGCTGTTTTGCTTTAATCGTAATAAATTTAGATCACAAAATCTCAAACCGATCTTACCGAAAATATCCTAAGTCCACGTAAACAAGCTCCCTGAACTGTCAAAACTGCATTGATGACGCCATCGTGCAATGATCTATTGATGTGCTCGAATATTTTATGGTATTGCCAGTCAGTATGAACAGCTGAGAGAAGACAGAAAAATTGAACAAAGAAAATACAGACCTCCTGCAACAAAAAAAAAAAAAAAAAATTAAACGCGTAGCCAAAACGACAAAACGGGATAAGGAGATTTCGAAACATCCTTGCTTGTACCAAATAACAATAAAGGAGAATTACAACAAGATAGCTAAATATTTGATTTAAAGCCGTTTACGGTTATTGTGGTAATGCTACACTGGTATCGCTTCTTATAATTAAAAAAATAACGGCTGTCGAAATCTGGGGGTGCGACACATCTAAATCCAGATTCAAGATGATCGAAAAATCTCACGCTAGTGAATCAATCTTTGAAAAATCTTGTTTCAACTTGTGAATCTTAATCCATCTACTTGCATCGTGCTGCATCTTTTAGCAGTAAATCTTTAAAATCTTCATCAAAATCTTTAAAATCTTCTTTCCATGTACTAAGCGTGCGCACATCGCACAAAAGCATAACAAAACATATTCTGCATCTGAGATAGAGTCGCACCCCCTGGTCGAAATACGATGAGTGTTAATTCGCAAATAAAATTGTTGGAACTGGGCGACGAATATGACCTCAGTATCACCAACAAAGCGAAAAAGTGAACGAGAGAGATTAATTATTAGGTTATTAGGTTTTCTTATGTCTAATCCCCTTTCTTTCAAACGCATAGGACGAATGTAAATTGTTTTGATAGGGAAACGTTTGCCTGACAGCAAGTCCTATAGTTTATATGCGCTTGAAAGAGAAGAGATTAGATGTCAGAACACACGTTGCGACACACTTCGATAATGAGCCAAGATATTCATAGAAGGTAAATCAATTGACACACTCTAGAATTTCACAGATCGTTATGGATGAACACGCTAAGATTGGAATAACTAGAAGTTCGATGATAATCACAATAAATTATAATTAATCATGAGAACATAAATTCCCGGTTTTCCCGGTTCTGTGGCCACCCTGCATATAAATAATGATCAATTCTAGGCTTATTTGCTCGGTCCCACCTGGTTCAAAGTGATCAAATTTGAATCATAATTTTTCAACGGCAGTTGTACCTTTTGAAGTTTCAACGGAAAATCCTTAAGGCTGTGTTCCAATTCGCGAATTAATTTTGATTTTCAATTGAGCTTGACAGATGGAAAATAATCGATTAAGTCTGTTACTCGAGCTAACTTATTTCTAAGTTTGTTGATCAATAACAAAAGGATTTTAATCGATTAAACGATTATTTTCCATCGGTCAAGTTTGTGTGAAATTAGAATTAATTCGCGAATTTTAACACAGCAGAAACACAATGTGGACGGAAACGGAACGGCAACGGCAAGTTTGGCAGTTGTTGCAAATGACTTCGATATGTCCAATTAGAATCGGACTTTTCCGCTACCATAGCCGTTCCGCTTCCGTTACTCTTGAAGAGGGCACAGCTACTCTTAGAGAGGGCTAGAGAGATATTAGAACCAGCGGATGGATAGTCATGAAGAAAACGGATGTAGTTTTTGACTCAGGAAGTACCAGCACATCGGTCCCAAGCTTAATGATTCCAATTATTTATTTATTTATTTATTTATTTATTTCGTCAAGCAATGTAGACTACATACAATGGTTACAGTGTTCTACTTTACATACTATACATTATTTCTGTTGTCTTTTAGACGACATTTTACTTGTTCTTTAGACATAGTGATGCCGATGATTTCGCAATGTAAGTTATACTGGCGCATCATTCGATTAATGGGGCCATTTTTTGCATAATTAGTTCTGTATGACTTTTCTAAGAATAATTTCCGTGTTCTAAGAAGCCGACTGGGACTATAAAAGTTCAATTGCGAGAGTAGTTCTTCTGATTTTATGCGTTGTGAAATAATGTCATTGACGTAGAAAAGCATTGCAGATTCGCGGCGTTCTTTAAGTGTCTGTAAATTGATAAGCATGCAGCGTGCTTCATAAGATGGCAGTGGAAATACAGTCCAATTCAATTTCCTTAGGGCATATAAAAGAAATTGCTTTTGGACGGATTCTATGCGTTCGTCGTGTATGGAACAGTACGGGTTCCATACTAGGTTGCAGTATTCCAGAATTGGCCTGACATATGTAATGTATAATATTTTAATAGTATATGGATCTTGAAAATTGTGACTGAACCTCTTAATGAAGCCCAGCATGCTATTTGCTTTACTTATAATAGTGTTGTAATGTTCTACAAAAGTGAGTTTAGAGTCTAGGGTAATGCCTAAGTCCCTTACTATTTTGCATTTTTCTACTTTTTGGTTTCCTAAAAATATTTCCGTACGATATTCCAATTAGAATCGGGCTTTTCCGCACCCGTTGCCGTTCCGATTCCGTTATTCTTGAAGAGGAGCTACTCTTGAAGAGGGCAGGAGATATATTAGGACCAGCGGGTGGAGTCATGAAGAAATTGGATATAGTTTATGACTCAGGAAGTACCAGCACATCGGTCCCAAGCTTAATGATTCGCCCCTAGTAACGTAACCCACACGAACACACCCACAACACAAGCTTCCAGTACCGAAAAGCGCAAGAGTGTATTGCAAGATGCAACCTGTAAGGTGTACTTCGTACCAAGGGGTTCTGAACCAATTTCAAATCACTAGTTGCACATTGATTCTTGTTAGGACCGCCATTGCTAGCACTGCAATAGCGGCACTAGATACGTCTGCTCCGAATGTAAAAAAAATGTTTGACGGGGAATGCAAGCAGTCAGTACACAGAAAAAATTCTTGTAGTAAAAACTACCATTTTATCCGACTATGCCTATCTTTAAAATTACCATGAAATTTCAGTCAAATTTACTACGTTTATGGTAAAACTTTCAACATTTGTGTTTTTATAGTTAGGTGAAAATTGTTGGTGTTTGCGCTTAATTTAACCCTCGAAATGGTAGTGATTGATTCTGTTTGCTGCAACCAAGTGCCAATATATTGAACTAGATTTTAAAGGAAAACTCCACAACCGTGCCTAAGTGAATTTTGATTCGGTGAGCAGTCTTAGTTTATAAATTAATCGGTGCAAGAAGAGTGTATTAGACGCAGATATCATGTTACTACCGGAAGGTTTCTGACACGTCAGCGACGGCTGCCTTGATGTGGACAAGTGACGACGACCGCAGCTGCGAGTCCAGCAGGACTTGGCCATCAAGGACATCGAGGAGACCTGGTTTGCAAAGCAGCAAATAATGTATTTCTACAATATTTTCAAGACAATATCTAATATCCTGTTTTATTTTATTTTGTCTATTTTGTTTTTTTTTTACGTTATGCTTGACTCTTTTCAGTCACATTGGCGCAGTCTATTACTTTTGGCGGATAGTGCTACATACTTTCAGCGTATCGTTAACCAAAACGAACCCTGCTGCTAACCTTTCCCCAACTATCCAACATCCTAGTGATTTCTCGTGGAAGTGCAGAGGATTTCTCGGCTTCCTTCAAAGCGAGTATCATGTCAACACGTTCCTTCCCATTCCCTACTTGGCCAGCATTCGGGCACGGCCGGCGCCGGTATTGCTTTATAATGGGTCACCAGTTGTTACACATTGAAGATGTATGTTAGTCCCAAACATCATCTGTTGGTTCTTTGTGCAAATACAGCTGATCTGGCAATAACGGAATTGCATCCGTGGGCGGTCAATCATGCTCATGCTCATGTTCATTATCATTTGTAGTAAGGACATTTCAGTCTTCTAGACTGAGTTCCATTTTGCTGATTCTGTTATTGATTTTTTTCCTTTGTGCCGTCCTTGACCATATCTTTTGATCATTCCTTGTCCTTTCTCGATCATTTTGGGTGTTGAATAGAGTATTTGTCTTAACCAATCCTAAATTTTATTCTGGGTAAACCATTTTTTTGTGTTTTTTTGTTTTCAAACAAAATGAGTTCAAATATGGCTTTCACTATTGAGCCTTACAGGCGTGGTGCTTCTTTTACCGATTGGTTTACACGGTTAAAGTACTTTTTCCGTGTAAATAAAGTTAAAGATGAGGACCGAATGGCCTACTTTATTACTTTAAGCGGGCCATTTGTGTTTGGTGAAATTAAGCTCCTGGAAATTAGAGCTGGAAATTTTGAAACTGAGGGTTTCGACAACTTAGTGGAGAAACTTAAAAGTCGGTTAGATAAAACTGAGCCTGATTTAGTACAAACATATAAGTTCAGCACCAGAGTACAAAATCCAGGTGAGACTTCTGAAGATTTTGTATTAGCTCTCAAGCTTCGAACCGAATTTTTTGAATTTAGTGGCTTCAAGGAATTGGCTATTTTGGATCGTCTCATTGCGGGAATGAATGATAAAAATCTTAGACAATGTCTCTTAGGAGAGGACAAGCTTTCTTTAGCAAACGCTAAACAAATTATAGCAACCTGGGAAATAGCAAGAGCCCATGTGGGTGCAGCGGAAGAGAAACAAAGTCGAGGTCCAGGACAGGTTGCAGCGATTCATAATGGTTCTCCAAAGCAAGGGGTAATATTATATGGCAGACTCAAGCGGACGTTTTACATGGCAAGGAAGTATCATAAGGGGGAATCCAATTGGAGTGCCGGAAGCAGCCGAGGTCCGATAAAAAGTCGGTTGGGGCTAAAACCATACAGTGATGAGCTACAATCGCGGGGGCGAAGTTATTATAGTTCGAGAGCGGGGCCCGCCATGATGGAAATGATATGAGGAGGCAGAGGCCAGATTACTCGCAGAAGGTGTTTAATTTTGGCGGGATGAAGGGACATATAAAAAAGAAATGCTTTAAGCTCAAGAACATGGAACGAGATGCCGTTAACCTTGTTGATTCTTACAGCCCCTCGGCTGACAGGCACATCAACGAGCTGATGGAACGGATGAGAGCAAATGATTCGGACGAGGAAAGCGACACAGGTGATTTAGTGTGCATGTTGGTTTCGTCCATTAGTAAAATTAGCAACCCTTGTTTGATAAATGTGACCGTGGAAGATAAAGACCTTGAGATGGAAATACATTGTGGTTCGTCCGTATCTGTAATTAGTAAAAGCAGATACCTGTCTGAATATGGCAAACCTTTATGCAAATCTAGTAAACAATTGATCGTGGTAAATGGAGCAAAATTAAAAATTGAGGGGAATGCAACGGTCTCAGTAAAACTCAAGGGTAAAGAGGAGTTAATACAATTATTGGGTCTTGATTGCGAAAATGACTTTTATCCCTTATTTGGTGGAACTTGGCTTGATGTGTTCTACCTTAATTGGAGGAATGTATACTCAGAATCTTTGGTGGTCAATAATTTATATGATGAATTGGTGATACAGTGAAGGACATAAAAAACGTTTTAGAAAGATTTTTGAAAAAGATTTTGGCCAACCAATCAAAGGCTTTAAAGCAGAATTAGTTCTGAAAGATGAAACGCCGATATTTAAGAAGGCGTACGAGGTTCCATATAGATTAAGGGATAGAGTGTCCAAGTGTTTGAGCAAATGAAGGGAAAATGTTATTGAACCGATTGACACAAGTCAATGGGCGTCTCCTGTTATCATAGTTATGAAAAAAAAAAAAAGATTTTCGATTGGTCATTGATTGTAAAGTATCAATCAATAAGTCAATAGTTCCCAATAGCTATCCTCTTCCGACAGCGCAAGACATTTTTGCAAATGTATCCGGATGTAAGATTTTTGTGCTCTTGATTTGGAGGGAGCCTACACACAGTTGGAATTGACAGAGAGGTCTAGAAGATTTGTAGTTATAAACACCATGAAAGGATTATATGTTTACAACAGGTTGCCGTAAGGTTCTTCTTCAAGTGCGGCGATATTTCAACAAGTGATGGACAAAGTTTTGCACGGGCTAGAAAACGTTTCGTGCTACTTGGACGACGTTTTATTTGCCGGAAAAAATTTAGAGGAATGCAAAATCAAGTTATTTTTGGTGTTAGAGAGGTTGTCAAAAGCCAACACAGAGGTAAACTTGAAAAAATGTAAATTTTTCGTCCCCGAGCTTATTCATTTAGGACACGTTATCAGTGACAAAGGGCTAAGGCCATGCCATGGCAAAATATTAACAATAGAGAAAGCGAAGGTACCTAAAAATGAATCGGAGTTGAAATCTTTTCTGGGGTTGTTGAATTATTATCATACATTTATACCAAATTTATCCTCCAAGATACATCATTTGTATAATTTACTTGAGAATAACGTGAAATTCGTTTGGGATGACAACTGTCAGAAGGCATTTGAAGAGAGTAAGACTTTGCTGAGAAATGCTAATTTTCTATAATTTTTTGACCCTAAGAAGGCAATTATTGTGATTTCGGATGCATGCAGCTATGGGCTAGGAGGGTTAATTGCTCATGTAATAAAGGAAGAAGAGAAACCAATTAGTTTCACATCTTTTTCTTTAAATGAAGCACAGAAAAAGTATCACATTCTACACCTGGAGGCTCGGGCAAAATTTCATAAATATTTATACGGACATTTTATAGTTTAGTAAAGAGGGCAAAAATATGTTACTAGGCTTCAACGTTTCATTTTGGATGTGTCTATTTATGATTTTGATATAGTATATAGACCGTCAAACAAGTTGGGGAATGGTGATTTTTGATCCAGATTCCCGCTTCAGCAGGAAGTTCCTGAAGAATTGGATGCGGAAGTCATCAAAAGCTTAAATTTCGGTAGAAACATGCCCATTGATGCAGAAATGATTGCAGAAGCAACGAAAAATGATGAATATTTAAAAACAATCATATGGTTTATGTGCAATGGATGGCCTAAAATGGTTGAAAAATGTTACAGTGACGTTTTTGCGAACCAGCAAGAGATGGAGACTTTGGACGACTGTCAGAGTGATTATACCAGAGCTATACCATTGGCAGGTATTGGAACTTTTACATGGAAACCATGCAGGTATAGTGAAGATGAAGCAGTTAGCGAGGCTAATGGTTTATTGGTTTGGAATTAACAAAGATGTAGAAAAATACGTGGAAGAATGTGATGCATGCAACAGTATGACCATTCCACATAAATCAACAGAGAAGTCCAATTGAACACCAACTACAAGGCCTTTCAGTAGGGTCCATATGGACTTTTTCTTTTTTGAGCGTAGTACGATACTTACCTGCTAATCGTGGATAGCTTTTCCAAATGGATCGAAGTCGAATTGATGAAGCAAGGAACAGACTGCAACAAAGTGTTAAAAAAGTTGTTTTTTTTGCGCGATTTGGTTTACCTGATGTATTAGTGTCGGACAATGGTCCTCCCTTCAATTCTTACGAGTTTATAAGTTTTCTGGACGGCAAGGCATTAAGGTTATGAAAAGTCCACCATAAAATTTTACCGAAATCCAGTAAACTTTTTACAGATAACTGTAAAATTTCACCGAAATCCGTTAAATCGGATTACCGAACGTTCAGCTGTTGAGAATTCGGTAAACTTTTACAGATTTCTGTAAAAAAATCTAAGTGTGTATCGAATTGTTTATTTTACTGTAAATAGTCGAATATGATTTAATTACATTAAAAATGTTATCGTTTCTAAGTTGGCCATGGCCATATTTCAAAAAAATTCTAAAAGGGGAAGTATTGTGATGTACAGGGGTGCTTGCGTCGATACCCAACTAACATCGGTGTTGAATTGGAGCTTGTTCAAACAAATTTGGAGAAGCTATTCAGTTGTTCTAGAAGAAACAGCTGAATAGCTTCTCCAAATTTGCTTGAACAAGCTCTAATTCAACACCGATGTTTGTTGGGTACCCTGCGCATTCGATAAAAAAAAACTGTCATTGTTCGTCTGCCTTCGGGCACCTGTGGTGTCTGAACGTCGGTAAGCTGCAATCGAATAAAGTGATATAGAGCCAGTTGTTAATCAGACTTCAATCTAATAGCTTGAGTTTTATTTTATCCTTCGAAAAGATACACGGTATTCTCTACAGTTCACAGTAGTCAGCTGATTCTTCCACCTCAGTGATCAGATAAATAATAACCTTATGCCATATGGGCTTCCCCCTGCAAACATGGTATCTGACATCGAAAGCTACCAATTAATAACTGTGGAAGTGCATTTAGAACACTAAGTTGAGAGCAAGCAATAAGCTAACTGTGAAAGGAATAAGCTTGAAACGCTAAGAAAGAAGAAGAAAGTGTGGTATGATTTCTGGAATGCCGACTTTCGCCAGTATAGACTGGGATTCTATTCTTGACGCTGAAATAGCAAAACTCACTTTCTCACATGGCTTGCCTTATGTAATTGACAGATATGCCCCGAAATTAATTTAACAAAAAGACTTTCTTCTTTTGGAGCAAAGAAAGGGACTGAAAAAACAAATCAAGCAAACAAAAGAGTGGGTCTGAGAAAATACTCAATATCGCTAGAATCCGTCCCACCTATTATGAGTTCTGAGAGCCGTTCTCATTTGATAGATTTGGAACCACTTCGGATCCATCGCAACACATCAAGGGCTCTCATTACCGTAGACACCTTTTAGTGCCGAAACGATTGCAGTGCCATTCTGGAGCAGATTAATATCATCGTTCGACCACGGACATAGTGCAGTTTTGGATGTTTCATCCATCATACAACAAACAGGGTGGCCACTCCATTTTCATTTTCAAATTCCCGGTTTTTTCCCGGTTTTCTCGGACCAAATGTTAAAAATTTCCCTGTTTAAGACTGATTTACAGGTCGTGAAAAGCATCACGGTATATGCGCGCCTGTGTGTTTTAAATGAAGCCCGGGATTTTAATTTCCCGTGGCGGCTATTAAGTCTACACAAAAAAATACAGTCTTCTTGAAGTGTAAACCCAACCACGGGATTTACTCTGGAAAATAAAATGCATCTCTACACACTCCTTCTTCGGCGGGAACAAAACATTTCCATTTGTTTTTGTGCGGGTTTTGCAAGTTTGAATTCGAATAAAAAATAAAAATAAAATGTCAAAAGGAGAGCCGAGATCCGAAACAGTTTTTTTTTTTCGATATTGATGTGCTCGAAGATTTGATGGTTTTGCCAGTCAGTATGAGCAGCAACATAGGAAGAGAGCTTTTGCAATAAAAAAGAAAAGAAACGCGTAGCCAAAACGACAAAACGGGATAAGGAGATTGACACTTACGCTTTGCGTAGAAATTTCGAAACATCCTTGCTTGTGCCAAATAACAAGCAAAAAGAATTCCAACAATATAGCTGAATATGCCATTTGGCAACAAATCAGTAGTACTATTTGATTTAAAGCCGCTTTCGCTTATTGTGGTAAAGCTACACTGATATAGCGCTTCTTATAATCTAAGAGAAAAGCCTGTCGAAATACGATGAGTGTTAATTCGCAAATAAAACTGTTGGAATTGGGCGACGAATATGAGCTCAGTATCGCCAACAAAAGGAAAAGGTGAACGAGAGAGATTAATATTAGGTTTTCTGGTATCTAATCCCCTTTCTTTCAAACGCATAGGACGAATAAATTTTGTTTCCATAGGGAAACGTTTGCCTAACCGCAAGTCCTACACGCTAAGATGAGAATACCTAAAAATAGGTATTTATTTTACCTAAAATTGGGTATTGTTGACAATACCCAAAATATCGGTAAAATTAAACGATAATTAACAGTCATTTTTACTGATATTTGGGTAATGTTCATTTGTCATTATTGGACGTTATTATTTACCCAAAATTGAATAAATTTTCAACAATGAAGCAACGCAGTCGCCATATTTTTCTAAGCGAAAACGTAATTATTTTTCTAATTAATCCAATATTTGAAGCAATAACTTTTGCATTCTTTTTTTTAGATTCTAGCTCCGACGAGAATCCCGAAGTGCAATTCGGCTTCACTCCGGAGCAAAAAAAAAAAGGAACGTGTGTGAACCCAAAATGTTGGGTTGATGCAGAAAAAATATATCAGTATTGAAGGAATCCAGGTAATGCAAAAAAGAGGTTAAACTTCGTTGATGGCGCTCTTGAAAAATACTTTTTCGAGCTGTTTAAGCAGAGTAATTGTTGATAAAAAAAAAAGATTAGATAATCGTTGATAATGATGATACTGACCAATTCCATACAGTTGAAAAATAGCCAGAAAGTTATTATCAATTTCAGTTTTTGATACTTTGATGTTTAACCTCACTTAAGCTTTACATGGATTCCTCCATACTTTATTGATACTTATTTCCTGAATACAGAATAAAATAACTGAGATTTTTATACGTTTGAACATTAAATTTTGTTTCTCTATAAGTTCCGAAATTGAAATACTTATCCGAATGTATAAATTGTTAAATTGTCTATTTTGAAGCATTCTGTAAAATATAACTACAAAATAATACCTAATTTTCAGTAAAAAGTAACGATAAAAAAACGGTAATTTTTAACGTTAATCTTCTTTCAATACCATTACCCAATATTAGGTAATCTGTGTTTACGCATAATTTGGGTATGTGCACTTTTGAGCGAATATCGTTACTTTTTAACGATTTTTAGGTATTCTCATCTTAGCGTGTATACTTTCTGTGCGCTTGAAAGAGAAAAGAGATGAGGCGGGAGAAACGTTGTTGCACGGTGGTTTCTTTTTTTTTTTTAATTGGTTGTTTTTTTTTTTTTTTTTTTTTTTTTTTTTTTTTTTTTTTTACAATTTGTGTATAAAGCGGTATCCGCTACGCCGTTTTACGGTAAAATGGGTAAAAATTTCCACATGAGGAATAACAATAATAATAAATCGTACCCATTAATGGGTAAAGGAAGCTTACCGTGTACACACTAGACGAATGAGCCAAGATATTTATAGAAGGTAAATCAACTGACACACTAAAAAAATTAACAGATCGTTATGGATGAACACGCTAAAATAGGAATAACTAGAGGTCGATGATAATCACACACAACCTAAAAATTATGAATAATCATGTGAACATAAATTCCCGGTTTCTCCCGGTTTTTCAGAATTCCCGGTTTTCTCGGTTCTGTGGCCACAAACCGCTTTCAATTAAAATTTCATTTGAATTTTTTAGAAGCATTTTAAAATTTTCGTCCTATACTTTAGGATGGGAGCTGTCAGATTTATCACCACTCGGTGTATTCTTCATTTTTCAACTTGGATTCGTCTATTTTGATACCCGACCCAGTTTGGAACTGAATCAAACACGAATTCGCTATGGACGAATCCAGGTTAAAAAAAGAAGAAGAAAACACTCAGTGGAGATAAATCTGACAGCTCGCATGAACACGGAGAAAATCGAAAATGCTGAAAGCATATTCTATATTCCTATCTACGTTTGATTCCTTTTGAATCACTGCAATGCATGAGAAGTATGCATTGAATCAATATATTTTATGCATTGCAATAGATTTTAGATAATTATTATTTTCGCGAATATTGGGTTACCGGCGTCATAAGAAGATCGCAGCAAGCCGTGTTTTGAAACTGACGTGTTTTGAAACTGACGTGTTTTGTTTTTGCTGCGTCGTTTTTGCGAAAAAAAAATCTAAAAATTATTCGTAATTCAAGTTAAACAAACAGTGAAATCATAAAATCTCCGCGTGCTTTGTGTAAAACGTAGTTAATATAACCGATTCCCTCCCGAAATGTGTGATATTCGGTATTCCCCGCACCCGAAGGAAGAGTTATATCAGCTTAGTTTTGGTTGTTAGGCAGGTGGCCACTCGAACCCATAAAAAAAAATCCCGGGTTTTTCCCGGTGGTTTTGTGAAAATTTTCCCCGATTTTGATTAGTTCATTTTATTACATAAATTAATGTTTAGCAGTACTCACTATTCGTATCTAAATATAACATCTAGAAGTTTAAAGTTTTAAAGAACAAGTTGAAATTTTAAACATGATAATCAGTGTTTAAGTTAAAAAGAATTGCATGCATTATTCGGTGGAAAATGGGACATAAGGGTCACAAACTGCTAAAATAATGAATATACGTGATATTCATCCAAATGTAAAAAAAAACGAAAAAAGTTTGAACTAGCTTTTTATTTAAAAAAAAAACAACAACAATAACAACGATTAAAACCGCAGCTGTCCAACGTTTCATTTAACGTTTTAGTTCTTTCATTTGTTCGTCAAGGATCGCAATTTCTCTTTGAGTATCTGCCAATAGATTCGCACGTTTTACTTCCAGCTCGTCCCGTACCTTTTCGGCTTCCCGTTTCATTTGTTTCACCTTGATTTCGTCAGCTTTTTCCAGCTTCTTTTTCTGCATCGCTTCGGTGTAACGACTGTGTGCATTTTTAGCGTAATGCATCAATGATTTGGTGATTTCAACGTTATTAACGGTTCCCGCTCGAAGTACTGCGTCATACACCAACCGCTGGGCAACTAGGCTTTCCTCAGTCAAATTCTCAACAAGACATTCCTCACAGAAGAAAAAAGGTACCCATTTGAGCAGTTGCGTGTGGGAACCCAATTTTGGGTATAGTTATGTTAACCGACCCGTTGGGTATAAATAACTTACTTTTGGGTAGAATTTCACCCAAAAGTAAGTTATTTATACACAACGGGTACGTTAACACAACTATACCCAAAATTGGCTTCTCATACGCAACTGCTCAAATGGGTACTTTTTTTCTTCCGTGCTTGTTGACAGAGAAACCTCGTTCGATGGTCGCGTTTCCGTGTGAAAGAATAAGAATTTTCTTCACCACTTGCAGAAGATTTACCAACGTCTTACCGCTTTCTCCGATAGCTGTCGACCAGAAGTTGTCCAAACGAGTACATCTCTTGTAAGCTAGACACGACTGCTTGAAAGATGGAAGGCAACTAATGTGTGTCTGTGTCTTTACAATCAATCTCGCACTGACCGGCAGTGCTTTTATGGAAGAAACTTGTCTGCATTTCTTCAATAATTTATATGTGATCACTATGTGCAAACATTTTTAGCCCTGGAGATTGAAGGTGACAGCTCTATTGAAAATCCCACGACCCATTTCAAGAATGCCTGTTCCTACACGTACATTCTGAGGTCATCTTCATATACAATAAGCCCCGCATGAAAATCTTCACACATCAAATGGATATGTGAAGAGTTTTCACACTTCCAGAATCAAAAATGGAAATTCTTGATCCTGGCGTGTATATAGTTAAGGTATATTTTTGATAATATAAAACGACCTCACCTGTTCCTTATACGATGCTGGAAATCTCGTCAGTATACGGGAGCGGGTCACTAAAATCACAAAAAAAAAACAATCCATCTCAAGAAACACGACCATGACACACTATGAGAGGGATTCCATTCATAACGTCCTACGCAAAGCACTCGGAAAAACTATAATTTCACCATTTATTTTAGTTGAATGAAGGAATAATTTTTAATTTTATTTCCGCGAGAACGACGCAGCAAAAGCAAAACACGTCATTTTCAAAGCACGGCTTGCTGCGATCTTGTTCAAAGATAAAAGGCAACTAATGTGCGAAAATTCCTCTTTTGCCTTATCCGCTGCAGAGCCGGATAGATGTTCCGTTTCGACTAATATTTCAAGGCACAAGTCGAAACGCTGTCTGGCAATGTCGGACGTAGTAGAGATTACTCCCGGATCCAGGCAGCTGAGGTACCTAGTCAAAGGGTATTTCAATGGAGAACGTTCGAGCATTTTCTCCAAAAATCCAATGTAATACTGCTTACAACCGTTGTAGAACGAAATCAGTTTTGGCTGAGGAATCTTGCCCTGCTCGCTTTCGGACTTTATAGCAGCTTTTGCGGCAAATCCTATGTCAACTTTTACTGCATCGAGCAAATTAGCGTCATTTAATTGAATATCAACCAATGACTTAACTTTGACCTTCAAACACTTTGGTTTCAAACCCTTCGACATTACAGGTTTGATAAGTCCAGAAAATCAGTAAATAGAAAAGGAACCATAGGCGCATCTGTCTGGAATTCATGCAGGAACGGTTCAACAGTTGCCGCAGCAGACATGAAAAAAGTCAGTTTCGGCCCAATTAAACGATCATCAACAGCGTCAGCTACATCACGAAAGGCTTTGGACTTGGAAACGGACGGAAAACTTCTCTTGAACTCGGTCGATGATTCTTTCAGCTTCTTCTCCTGTTGTGATTTGACGGCCCTGATGTACACTCGAAGGTTAGGCAGAATTTTGATTGCCCTTGCAGCAACGGACTGGTTTTCTACCCACCTAACAGAGCAGAACTTTAGGGGAAATTCATCGCTGCCGGTTACTGCCGCATAGTCCGCTCGCCTTAAAGGAACGTCTTTGAACAAGTAGTACAATGACTGCAAAAAATCATCAATACTCCAACCTGTTCTTTGGTTTCCATTTTTGAATGAGTTGTGGACAACGTGAAGACCACAGCTTCCGATGTTCAAAAGATCGAAAGAAATGCTGTTGCGAAGGTTTTTGATTTCGTGACACAAATCTTTGGGAAGTTTGAGATTCACATTCGGCCCATCCATTGAGATCTGACAAATTCTTGGAATCAACGCTGGATTTGGAGAAAAACATGATTTCAAGCCCTCCGATAGATCCGCCGATCGAGTAGACGAAAGGAAAGCCGATCCGACGTACGCCAGCTCAACTTGATTCTTCTCTGCACTCCAAAAACGGATACCGACGTCCAGCTGTTGGCGCTTAGAAATTTTGTTCAGCGTTTCATAAAATGCTACTACAAGTTCCGTAGTTGAAGCCCCAATTTAACAGTAACATACCACAAATTTCAGCGGCAATGGATGTATTCGTAGACGAAATCGTAACAGAACCTACAATTGTATCAACATTAATTCAGTTCATTAATGAAACACGAATCAAAATATTACCTTTGGCGAATATGTTGATTGGCAAGTTTGTTTGGCGCAAAGTCGTTTGTCGTTGATGGCCGGATGATTTTTGGTGGCTGGTAAATGCCATTTTTCCCATAGTATCGATTTTGAATGATTTGTTGCACCAACAACAACGCACGCTTTTGGGATCTTTGGGATCAACGGCACACCACGGAACATTTTCTTTATAGCGATCGGAAAAACGGATGGACATGTCGAATTGATCTGTATTTTCTCAGTAATTTCTAATCACTTGAAATAAAAATAGTAAAAGTTTACAAAATAAACGAAACCGACGAAAATACACGCTAAAATGTACAAAACTAAAACCAACTAATCGAAATCACTGTCTAAACAACGGACGTTAAATTCGATGACAACAGACTGGCAAGCATTAAGCTTTCTGACGTCTATCATCTTTCTCTTTCAAGCACGTAGAAAGAATAGATTGTTTTCATACGGAAACCGGGTTTCCGTATGAAAACAATCCTATTCTTTCTACTTGCTTGAAAGAGAAAGATGATAGACGTCAGAAAGCCTAATATGCGTAAGATGACATTTGAACCGAAAACAAGCGTGTTGCTAAAACCATCAAATTTATTACGACAGGGTTGACAGTACACTAATAAATAGAATAACTTAAAATGAGTTTTTTTTTTCAGAGATGAAATTCAAAAGGGCGGTTTAATTTCCCGGTGGCAAAGCGAAATTCCCGGGGTTTTCCCGGTGAAATCGAATTCCCGGGGTATTCCGGTTTTCCGGGGGCCCCGGGGGGGGGGCACCCGGTGGGGGGCCGCAGCGGCAATAGCGATGGACAACCACAGATCTGTTTTTTCTGTTTTTTTTTTTTTTTTTTTTTTTTTCTTTTTTTTTTCATCTTTTAAATTCCATCTCTTTTTTTTTTAATCATCATTTTTACTTTTTTTTATTTTTTTTATTATTAAAAAGACCGTGCAAATTCGTAGTTGCTACTCCCTTACTGACAGAACTAGTGGAATTGCACAGAGAACCACATAGATGGAGCTTGGGAGTAAGCTTTACATCTTCAATGTACAAGTTCACTAATTCTATTTATAGATCAGTACCGGCGCCGGCCACGTCCTCACGGTCTTTTGGGGAAGGGGGAAGGATGATTTTAGTTTGACAATCGTTGTTATTAGAGACCGTGAACACCACTGCATCTCTACAATTGCCAAGGGAAGGATAGTTGTGTTAGTGAGGCAGGTTATTTTTAGATAATGGATGCACTGTGGTAAGTGATGCGATCAATGAAAGAAAGCGCAGTAGACTGCTTTTTATTTTAAATCTAGTGGTGATAGAAAGAGGCAAGTGAAAAATGGCAAGGAAGGGGACGGGCCTGGGATTGAACTCCCGACAATCTGCTCAGTAAGCAGAACGGGTAACCACTGAGCTACCCAGCCGCGTCCCTAAATGTTCAGCTTTTACTAAGCAATAACTTAATTTTATTGAGTATATTCTGAAATGTATTTGTGAGCCGAAAAGTAACCGTGTTGCTAAGTAAGTTGTGTTGCTCGCCTCGGATGCTGATAATTGCCTCAAGTTGCTCCCGGTGCTAGTGAATTGCCTGTTCGTTTCATTCCTAAATAACGAATGCTGGTCTTAGTTTTTTTTACAGCCACTGGATTTTCCGGAAAACGCTGACTAGGTCGAAATGCGGATGTTCCGAGATTCCGAATAGTATTTCGATTGCTCGGAAATGAAAAGTAATGAAGTCTCCAAAGTAAACAATCTGTTTATTGATAGATTGGTCATGATAAGCACTTGCAAACAGCTCATACAGATAAATTTTGGAGAAGCCGCTTGTTGACTCTAGTTGTCGCATAATGTCCAGGAACACCTCCCTTGGCACGCGGAAACGCAGAAAGTGCTTCTCTTTGTAGGTTTGCATGTCGCAAAAGTAGTCCTGGAACAGCTTCTGATGACCGGAACGGAAATCACGGTCGACGTTGGGGCGTCATCCAGGATGTGACCCTCTCTGTTTCGACTCTTGTTTATCCGCTGCCAAACTATAAATCAGCATTATCTAATATCGTTTTAATGAAATGCATGCATTCACCTTCAGCCAAACGAAAGAACAAGTATTTCTTGTCGCCAGCTAACGACGCACTACTGACATTAAACATTATTTGGTCAAACCAATCATTTGGTCAAAGCAAAATGTTTGTGAAAAATCTGCGATCTCTGAAAAAAAAATTCTGATCTCTGATGTTGAATGATCTACAGGATGATATTCATGTTTCGCTGATTCAAATCAGGTATAAAGTTGATCTAAAAATAGACCGCCGCTGAAGATGCCCTTAGTGCTATTAGTAAATGCTGAGTGATAAATTATTAAATCAGAGTTTTTTTTCGCTTTGTTGCGAGTGAATTGATCGTTATAAGCCAGGTTTCAGGTCTATATTGAGTCCTCTCATAGCGGGTGATTTCGATTATTGGCAGAGTGTAAAGAAAAATAAAATAAAGAAAACCAGTGCAATGTAGAAAACGACCATTTGCTGGTCAGAAGCAACAAACGAAGCCAACGCGCATGCGCGCGTTAGTGGCTGGCATTTGATTGATTTTTCAAATTAAATTTCTTCTCGAAAGTGTTTTTTACCTGTGATTTTTATTGTACAGCAATTGTTCGCAAACTGGGCTAAGCGCACAGCCAAGTTAGCGGATACTGCTCGATAACTGGGCTGACATTTCAAATGTAAATATATTTCGAGGGGGCTTTCGATCAGATTTCGATTAGCATATAACCAGGCATTCTGAAATGGGTATCGGGAGCCCAACAGAGCTATCACCTTCCAACTCCCGAACTCAAAATCCTTTTTCTTCCATAAAAACTATAAGGGACATCCCAATGGGGTTGTACGCAAAGTTGACGTAGGACTACGCAGCAATCGAATTCCCATACACGTCAGGGCCATCCGCTAATTGATTTAAGTCAGTCCTGAAAAGGGCCAGGAAAATTCTATTGTACACTCTTTAGAAAGCATTTGGTGGCTCTTAATTATGATATGGCCCCGAAGCCATATGAGGTAAAGGGGTCGGATGCTAGTGCACGAAAGAAGGCGGTACCAACGAAGGCAATGTGATACAAATTGCACCAAAGGGGACGAAATTCAGTTATTGCGCCACAATAATTAGTTTTAATTACTGCACGCTAGACGGATGATTTTCTTAACCAAAACATTTCTAATTTGCTTGCCACCGCCAGCAACTAATCCGCTATGCACAACTAGGAACTACAACGAACTCAACCACATGGTCGGTCTGAAGTGTCGCAGTTCGGTTCGAATTATCCGTTCTAGAATTTCGTTCGTTGGTTGTTCAACGTTCTTTGTCATTTACTCCGGGACGCGGCGTTTAATTAATGCTATTTTCAGCTGGGGCGCGGTGATTGAAATTAATTTGAAACAGCACAAGAGAAAATTTTAACCAAATAAACTCTTTAATTGGAAAATTGATTTGGTCGTCCTGAAAAGGACGGATTTAGTTGATGGGGGAGAAACATGGTTCGCGATTGAGCTTGGGCTTTCTTCTTGGTATTCTTGGTTCAGCTACTCGTTGTTGCGAGTGGCCATCTTTAGCTGACGTGGGATAGTTGATTCTTGTCTCGTTGTCACGGGCGGCTTTTTCCCGCCAAATTGTAAGCTTCAGCAGCCATGTTTCTCGCAGCGCGGTTGACGGGAGCATCGGCAACAACAACCAACTGCAACAACGCCTCTCTGGGCAACGACTGCTCGCCGCCGCCAACTGCGATCCTAAGACCACTGCACAGCTTAACGACTGTCGTAAGACTGAATCAAAATGTTCTGCTAAGAGCTATGAGGTAAAGGGGTCGGATGCTAGTGCACGAGAGAAGGCGGTACCAACGAAGGCAATGTGATACAAATTGCACCAAAGGGGACGAAATTCAGTTATTGCGCCACAATAATTAGTTTTAATTACTGCACGCTAGACGGATGATTTTCTTAACATAAATATGCCTTAATTACTTGCTATCACCAGCAACTAATCCGCTATGCACCACTAGGAACTACAACGAACTCAACCACATGGTCGGCCTGAAGTGTCGCAGTTCGGTTCGAATAATCCGTTCTAGAATTTCGTTCGTTGGTTGTTCAACGGTCTTTGTCATTTACTCCGGGACGCGGCGTTTAATTAATGCTATTTTCAGCCGGGGCGTGGTGATTGAAATTAATTTGAAACAGCACAAGAGAAAATTTTAACCAAATAAACTCTTTAATTGGAAAATTGATTTGGTCGTCCTGAAAAGGACGGATTTAGTTGATGGGGGAGAAACATGGTTCGCGATTGAGCTTGGGCTTTCTTCTTGGTATTCTTGGTTCAGCTACTCGTTGTTGCGAGTGGCCATCTTTAGCTGACGTGGGATAGTTGATTCTTGTCTCGTTGTCACGGGCGGCTTTTTCCCGCCAAATTGTAAGCTTCAGCAGCCATGTTTCTCGCAGCGAGGTTGACGGGAGCATCGGCAACAATAGCCAACTGCACCTACGCCTCTCTGGTCAACGACTGTTCGCCAGTGCTGCTGCCGGCTACGATCCAACTGCAGATCCTACTCTGCACAGCTCCACGACCACCGAAAAACTAATTCAAAATGCGAAGGTGTACTCGTTATATAACATTCATGGCTGCCTAGGAGACGTTCGTTACTTAAATATGAAATCTGTGCTAGAAAAGTACTGTGTATTTGGTAAATTTACTCTGAAAAAATCGACACACACACACACACACACACACACACACACACACACACACACACACACACACACACACATATGCGAATAAAAACGGAAAGATTAGTGATATTAGGCAAGCAAAGGCCTTGAACCAAGTGCACGTGAAAGGGCTGTGCGAATCCAAACTAGCTTTGGAATGCGTTTCGCGGAAGTAGACGAATTATGTTTTGTTTGAGGAATGTGTTGAATATTTTATTTAAGAATTTATTTCGAATATTTTTTGTTGAAAAGATGAAAATTGCAGTCCTGAAGTGAGACAAAGTCATTTTTTTCGGTGAGTTGGATAGATTTTATTTTTGTTAGATATGTCTATCGCTAGTGACTATCTTTTATGCTTGATAATTTACAATAATAAAAATAGTGTGATGTTTCACTAAGCATAATACATAATAAGTTCATTGTGTACAATTTTGAACAAACAGATTCCAAATTTTTGCATCATTTTGTCACGCTAACGATGCGACTCATACATTACTGGGATACTGGGGTCTATCGAAATGGATAGTTGTTCCCATAATACTATTGATACCTTTGTATTTTTGTGCTCCCTAATCAGTTGTTTGTCATTTTACATTTTACAATGTTGATTTTCATATTTTTTTATTATTTCATTGATTTATGCATTAGAATGCATATATTTATATAAATATGCATTGCAATGCATAAATTTGATGTATGCATTGGAAAGCATATATTTATACAAATCAGCGCCTACATTTGATAAGGGCGATTCTGCTTTTGTAAACAAACACTTTTTCTGCTAATTTATCGGAAGTTGAATACAATTCCTTCAAATTCAATATATCAGCGGATAGAGATAAAGCTCCTCTTCCTTAAAAAGTGCTTAATTTGCATTTGTGACCTTTTGTTCAAGAGAAAATGACTACGCAAGCCATTGTTTACAAAAGTTTACTAATCTAATGTTGTTGTTGGGGGCATACCTACGTCACTGCCAACTTATATCGGGCAACCCGATGTTCGACCACCAACACTTTCAAACACAGCAGCTGTCAAACCATTGTAGACGAACTCATTAGTCACCTTTTGCTCAAACCATTCTCTACGCTAGGCAAGAAGGCAGAGTAAGCTAAGAATCCCTTTATCAATACCGTTTAAACTCGTTGTGACTTGGATTTATATATTACTAGGAGACCAATTGTAAGTTATACCGAAGTTATATTCTTTATTTAATTAAACTAAAATGAATTTCCCTTCAATAAATAGTTTGAGCTCGCAATATAAATAAAAACGGCGTGCTGCAAAAAACTCCGAAAAGGCCACAATAACCTCAAAAATTGTTTGGCACAACGTGGTAAAACGAACACCAGAATGCCGGAGACCGGTCGATTTGACTGCCAGAAGTGCAATTTGGCCAACAGTGTTGATGACATGGTCGAATGCGAAGCGTGTGGCAAGTGGTCGCATTTCGGATGTGTGGATTTCGACGTTGAGAAGAAAAATGAAACCTGGATGTGCTCGATCTGTGTTGCCGAATCCGCTTTCCGCTCTCGTGATGATGGTAGGAACTTGAACGAGCAAGTAAACCGTACCCAGCAGAACACCGACGGCCCAATTAACGCAGGTGAATCGATCAGCGAACGTACTCGGCTTAACCTTCAACTGCTAGAGGAGCAGAAGGCCTATGCGCTGAAGCAAATCGAACTGGATCACACGAATATGTTGGAACAACGTAAGCTACAGGTTGAAAAGGAGGCATGGAAAGTTCGATACGAGATCGTGAATGCAATTAGCGGAGGAGTGGAAGCCAACGGTCTTCGAGGATGGATGAATTGCTTGGATCAGGTCGCTGTCAGCCAGAATCTGCTTACTTCTTCGCAGACCAGTACGGTGACGGTCCCAGCTGTAACTTCCCAAACAAGACTGCAGCATTCCGCTGCCGCAGTAATAAACGCACCACAAATAAAGTCACCACCGACTGTCGTGTCGCTCTTTGGTGGTGAATCACTTCCCCTTCGTGTCCGTCCTCTGCTGTGACATCGATGCAACCAAACCACCAACGAGATGGCCAGTTGATAAATGTGTATGCAGTGGGACAAGGTACAAGCTTTCTGCATGAATTTCAACCTGGAGGAGGAGCAAATTATCCCGGATCGTCGACGCCGATTACCACAACCAATTGGGTCGTTCCAGCGACAGGAAATACCAGCTCCACCCAGTGTCTACCGCCGTCCATCAGCTCGGTTGCACAGTTCGGAAGCCAGCCAATGCAATTGGGTCACGTAAGCCAACCGTCACAGGTATCTAGTAGCATAAGAAATTTAGCACCAGTAGATCAGGTAGCTTTTTCACAATACGCAAACAATAGGGCAGGGCCAGTTAATCCTCAATCGAGTGCAATAAATACACATGCTTCCTACGCTCCCTTTCCACAATATAACCCACACACTTCGCAAGCGTCACTCGGTGCCCAGATGAGGGCATCCAATGATAATTGTGCACCAAATTCTCGTCAACTCGCGGCGCGACATGTTATGCCGAAGGAATTACCGACGTTTAGTGGTTATCCGGAAGAGTGGCCCATGTTTTACAGTGCCTTTAACACCTCCACTGAAGCATGTGGCTACAGCAACGTCGAAAATCTCGGTCGGTTACAACGGTGTCTGAAGGGTGGTGCACTGGATGCAGTTCGCAGCCGCTTATTGTTGCCTGCATCAGTGCCGCAAGTCATGCAAACGCTGCAGCTGTTATACGGTCGTCCGAAGCAGATAATCTACGCGCTGCTCCAAAAGGTTCGTGAGGTTCCAGCGCCAAAAGCGGATAATTTGTGTACGGTAGTCACCTTCGGCATGGCAGTGCAAAACTTCTGTGAGCATCTGGAGGCAGCGGGACAAGTTCTGCATTTATCGAATCCGGTGCTACTCCAAGAGCTCGTGGATAAGTTACCAGCGAATTTGAAGCTCGATTGGGTATCTTTTAAGCGACAGTTCCAGGTGACCGATCTCAGCGTATTCAGTCGGTACATGGCGAATCTAGTTTCGGCGGCAGCTGAAGTCACACTTACGCTGGATCCAAGGGGAGTCAAGTCGAAGAAGGAGGAGAAGCAGAAGGGTTTCGTGAATGCACATTCAACTTCGTCTGGTAATACGGTTGCTGAGTCGCCAAAGGTGGAATTCGCAAAACCCACTTCGCCGATAACCTGCTTGGTCTGCGGAAATCCAAATCATCGGGTGAAGGAGTGTGATGTTTTTAAGAAGCTGGAACGGGATGATCGTTGGAAAGTCGTCCACAATCATTATTTGTGCCGGATATGCCTTGGGAAACACGGAAGGAAACCCTGTCGATCGTCAGCGCGCTGTGAAGTGCAAGGGTGCCAAATGCGTCATCATCCGCTTCTACACGGTGACTCGGGGAGTTCCTCGACTACCATCAGATTATCGCAGAATGTAGGATCCGTACAGCAGAGTCATCCCACCGAAGGCGTCAATACTCATCACAGCCGGAGCTCTACGTTGTTTCGGATGTTACCGGTGCGGCTATTCAACAAAGGACGTAGCATCGAAACACTAGCGTTCATCGATGAAGGTTCGTCAGTCACGCTTCTGGAGAAGGGGATAGCTGATGCACTGCAGGTTGAAGGACCGGAAAAGCGCCTCTGTCTGACCTGGACGAGTAACGTAAGCCGAGAGGAAAAAGGTTCCCAACAGGTAGAGGTGGAAATTTCTGGTATTGAAGGAGGTAAACAGTATCTATTAGAAGACGTCCGGACCATCGAGTCCTTAGCCTTACCGGCACAAGCACTATGTTATGAAAAACTTGCTGCTCGTTTTGTACACCTGCGGAAGCTACCATTCGTGGACTTCGAATCCAAGGCTCCGGGAATACTCATTGGAGCGAGGAATACGCACCCCACCTCCACGCAACAAATACGCGAAGGTCGTGTGGGTGAACCGGTAGCGGCGAAAACTCGTCTTGGATGGGCAATCTACGGATGAGCACCAAACGGGACAAACTACGCGAGTTGCAATTTGCATTTCTGTGGTTGCGACTCTGACAGCAGCTTGCACGAGCTGGTGAAGCAGTACTTCACAGTCGAGAATGTGGGTGTTTCGGTGGATCGCAGCCCCGAATCCGACGATGACAAGCGAGCGAGAGCAATTCTGGAACGGACAACTAAGCGTGTCGATGGTGGATTCGAGATAGCACTTCTCTGGCGCTACGATGACTTCGAGTTTCCGAACAGCTACGGAATGGCAGTTCGTCGATTTCAATGCTTGCAGCGACGATTAAACGCAAATCCAGCTTTGAATGACAACGTCCAGCGACAAATAGTTCAATACCAGCAGAAGGGCTATATTCACGAGGCTACTGAAGAGGAGTTGAAAGCAGCCGATCCACGCAGGTTGTGGTATCTTCCTGTTGGCATTGTACGGAATCCGAAGAAACCACAGAAGATCCGAATTGTATGGGATGCAGCAGCTACAGTAGACGGCATATCGCTGAACAACATGCTGCTCAAAGGACCAGACTTGATGCAACCCCTACCAGACGTTCTCTACGGCTTCCGTGAGCGCAAAATCGCTGTTGTAGGAGACATCATGGAAATGTTCCATCAAATGAGAATGCGACGGCAAGATCGGTATAGCCAGTTATTTCTTTGGACCTGCGAGAAGGGACAAGCGATGAAGACCTTCGTAATAGACGTGGCGACCTTCGGTGCTACTAGTTCACCATGTTCGGCGCAATTCGTGAAGAATTTGAATGCGGCCGAAAATGCAGCACAGTATCCCAAGGCAGCGGAGGCGATCCAGCGACGGCATTATGTCGACGATTATTTACAAAGCTTCGACAACGAGGAAGAAGCCTGCCGAGTCGTCGAGGAAGTCAAGTTAGTGCATCGACAAGGCGGCTTTACGATTCGCAACTGGCTCTCTAACTCAAGTGAAGTTCTCCGACGGGTCGGGGATAACGATGCGACTGAAAAGAAGAGTGTTGCCGTAGATGGTTCTCGAGTCGAACGTGTGCTGGGCATGCATTACGGGTCGGGGAATGTTGGGGGCATACCTACGTCACTGCCAACTTATATCGGGCAACCCGATGTTCGACCACCAACACTTTCAAACACAGCAGCTGTCAAACCATTGTAGAGGAACTCATTAGTCACCTTTTGCTCAAACCATTCTCTACGCTAGGCAAGAAGGCAGAGTAAGCTAAGAATCCCTTTATCAATACCGTTTAAACTCGTTGTGACTTGGATTTATATATTACTAGGAGACCAATTGTAAGTTATACCGAAGTTATATTCTTTATTTAATTAAACTAAAATGAATTTCCCTTCAATAAATAGTTTGAGCTCGCAATATAAATAAAAACGGCGTGCTGCAAAAAACTCCGAAAAGGCCACAATAGTTGGCGCTGAAATGTGCATTGCAAAGCATATATTTAAGGAATACATTGGAATGCATAAATTTGATAAATGCCCTCAAGCCGATACAAGCTACAAATAAAACCAAACACACTGACATTCAACACACATCAAGTCGACCCAATCTTGATACCCGAACCATGTTGGAACTGAATCAAAAACGAATTCGCTAAGTCTCACACGTGACAATCGTTTCAAATTAATTTGCCGATGACTCTGGTGAGAATGTTGTGAGGTCGTGCGTCTCTGCTTGCCACTATCAATATAAGTCCCTTAGGGCATCTCCAGGAGTGTATGGTCGTTACAAAATAGAACTGGATTTATAACAAAGGCAACTTCAGCAAGGCGTTCTAGTTGGATAATTTCGAACAGTTTCGTGTTAAAATTTAAAACTGGAATACTAAGTTGTTTTATTTTTGTTCAAATTTGAAACGCGTTTCATCCAAGTTATATTTTTTTTTTTGTCATTGTGGTAGTGTCTATGGAATCAAATCAAACGTCAAACTTTGAATCAACGTCCGGTCGTGCATCTGTTTGAATCTTGTATACGTTCTACTTTTTCGTTAATAATTTCATGTTGCAGCAACAAGTCTGCACTCGCTGACCATCATATCCCTATTTCTTTGTTTTACATATTTTTTTTTCGAGAATTTCTCCATTGTGGAATATTTTAATTAGGTATAGAACCGAAAATGATTTAGACGAATATTAAGGGGAATTCCAGAGAAGTTCTGAGAGGAATCCCAAAGGAATTATGAGGGAAAATTCCGCTGGAATTTTGAGAGGAATTCTGATGAGAATTTAAGAAGAATCCTGATGAGAATACTAGAGAAATTCTAGTAAGAATTCCTGAGAAATTCTGAGAAGACAGTGGACTTCTGGAGAATTCCGCCTTCTGAAGACAGTTTGAGTGGAATTTTGAGAATTTCAGTGTAATTCCAAGATTAATTCCACAGGAATTCTGATGATAATTGCAGAAGAACTCTGAAGAGAACTCCAGAGGAATTCTTAGAAAAACTGCGAATGAATTAAAGGGAGAATTCCAGAAAAAAATGCTATGAAGAATTGCAACTGAATTCTGAGGAGAATTCTAGGGGAATTCTAAAAAAAATCTAATAATTCTAGACGATTTCTGAGATTTCTAGAGAAATTCGAAGGGAAAAGTAATTCTGAGGGAAATTCCAAGGAGTTCTGAGAGGAATTACAGCGGAAATTTGAGGAGAATTCCTAAAGAATTTTGAGAATATGCCCACAGAAGTTTTGAGAATCAATTATACACACACATTTAAGTCTTTAGGTTTAGAACAACATTTGGAACTGCTACTGAAGAGATGGTATGTTTGTTATATATTTTCCCAAGAGAAAAATTTATAACTGACATATAAAATGAATCTAGAACTACAACACTCCTGGAGATGCTCTTACTTGGCGCGTTTATGAAAAATAAAACTTGTGTTATCGGTTAGAATTTGTAGATTGACAAATGAATTAATATATATATATTAAAAAATAACCTATATAAAGGTAATGTTTTTTGAAAAACACAATGCGCTAGAAATTGCAGGCCAAAATGCGATTCGGTGGAGCGCCTCACGGTAGGCCCTTTGGTGGGCAAAGCGTAATTTGTTGTTCGAGTTTGACGTCATCATATAATATTGACACCTTTTTAGCTACTTATACCAACAAATTCTTCTGCATCCACAACCACCCATTGATATTATCCTATCATCTTTGCTGGAATGCATAAGCTCAAAATGGCGCGCCATTTTATCAGAGTTGTGGACCCACTAATCTAATACCGTTTTCGTTTTTGATTCTGTTCCAACCTGAATCGGACGTCAAGATTGTCGGCTTGTTGTTAAACGTCGGCGTTGTTTTTTTTGAAACCTGCTTCTATGTTTGGACAACAAGTTCGGGTAGCGCAGGTTATAACTGATTACATGTTCTAGGATCAAAAACGAAGACGATAAAACTTTCCTTTACCAATTGCACCAGTAGACCATTAAAAATATCTAAATAACCATACCTGTGACGGCTAAAGCAGAATCGGTAATAACTAAGCTGTTATCTTTCTCAAAGGCTTCTTTGAGACGCTCCACTAAAACCACTTTAACACCTTTTGTATCGAGATTACGAGCAGCTAGCTCTGCCTTTGGGTCATTCACTTTCATTTTGTTAAAATCCATTTTGGCGGTTCCAATAGAACAATGAATGACTTTAGAGTTTTTTTTTAACTAACTTCACTATTCAACGATAAC